>JAQGAV010003297.1:0-12775 GCA_034691345.1 Phasmarhabditis papillosa | reverse complement strand
TAACATCGCATTTGCCCCCCCCCCCATGAGAAGTTTATAAATAAGTAAATTGAAATGCTTTAGATGTCACGACGTCTTCGGTATGCTTAGTGCTGGGAATTTCACAGGCGGGCCCCAAATCTTTTGCCCATTTGCAGGCCTGCTCAATGAAATAGAAAGTTTATTGGGTTTTCGAGAAAGTTATGGGCAATTGATTCTACAAAATAATATCATAGTGATATAATTTTAATGGTTATGTTAATAACTTACGGCTATTCTTTCTTTTAACGCCTTTTCTTGTTCTTTTGTTAGCTTTGTACTACGACTAGCCAAGTTGCGAAATTTTAGGAAGCGTTGTTCCAAATCTATGCCACCCAATTCCTGCAAATATTCATTGCTTTTAGAATAAATGAATCCATCGACCGGGCCCCGGGCCGCCCATTTGTATTTTTCCCTCCATTTTCTTCCCGCGTTCGTTCCCGCCAAGAGTTTTCGTAAACTCCGGGAAAAGGACATTCATTCTCTCAATAATAAGATTAATTAATCAATGAAAATTCCGGTACCTATTCCGAACTACAGAAATGGTAACTAAGTGTTTAGTGGCAAGGCAATCCCTTTTCAAAGGTGTTCAAACCACGTCAAATTAATTATTAATTAAATGAAATAAACGATGATATTTGAAAAGACTTACTTTCTTGAACAGTGCCAACGTTTTATCCGAAATACTGAAATAAAACCATTTATGTTATATAGTTCATTTGCTTAAGATTTCAAAAATCGCTCGTTCTGTGGCAAAATTGAACTTCCATTATATGGTTCGAAGCGCAATGTTAAAATAATATAATAAAATATAATAATGATACTAAATACGCAATCATAAAATACTATTGTACTAGTTTTATTTTGTAGCATGTCCAGAAAAAGGCAAAAACGCAATTGCAGAAGCATATGTATACCACCGCGCTCAGAGGTGTTTTGTTTGTTATAGACTATATTTGAAAATATGGTAGTTTCCACTAATTTTGCTAGAAGATTACTCAAACAATATTGTTTTCGATAATTCACCAGCTAAAACCTTTAATGAGCATTTGGTTTAATTATTCGATAGACTATTTGTTGATATGTATAAAACTAGTTAACAGACCCTTCGAACTAGTTGTAACAAGTTATTTCAAAACTTTCAAATCGTGCTACAATTCGGTTACCTAAGCTCCTTCGAGAGATCCAGCTTCCGTCCGGAAACGCAGACAGTCAGACCCAAAATTAGAAGAATCGATCGCATACCTAAAATAAAATTATGAAATGTATCAAAAGGATTGTTTAAAAGCAAAGAGTGAAATAATTACGTGGTTGCACCAGTTGCTAGATTTGGGCGTTTAGGCCCGTTGAAGCAAGCTTTGGATTTCCAAACGCCCTTCGTAAACAGGAGCATTCAGGCTTTGGGCCGAGCTAAGGCCTAATTTCGAGCATGGGCTCTGTTTTTCGGGCGGAGATATCCAACTTTAGCAGCTGCTCGATTTCGGAAGGCCTGCTTAATTTATGAGTAGAATATTTAAATGGAATAGATACAACCTATCTAGCATGGGCTCTTTTGTATTAGTTGAATATTATTTGTACAGCCCATACAATGCACTTTGAACATAATATTTTCCACAAGACCAGAGCAATTTAGTTCCTTGTTTCGAAATGTTACAGCTAAGTTCAAATCGAGGTCAACGTCGGTTTCAACCAAATTGCTTTCTTTCAAAAAAATTGAATTAACTTGATTTAAATTGACTAAATACTTGTTGAGGCAGGCAAGAGGGGTGTTACTGTACAAACATGCAAAAATTCGTATACATATAAATAAACATCATTTTTAATAATGTTGTGCAGAATTCTGCACTCTTCCAGCTTTCGTTGCATGTAGTCGTGTATTTCATGTTATTCTCGCCTAACGAGATAACATGTTTGTTTGTTGATGTAAGACTAAATATTGGTTTAAAACGCATTCCGTTGCAATAAATCCTAAGTTGTGTGTTCTTATTCCTCTATTCCACTAAGTATGCTGATTATGATTGATTAATATGATGATTATGACTATGATAAAATGAGAAAACGATGATATTTGAAAAAGACTTACTTTCTTGAACAGTGCCAACATTTTATTCGGAATACTGAAATAAAACCATGTAGATTATATTTGAAAATATGGTAGTTTCTATTAATTTTGCTGATATGTATAAAATCTAATTAACATACACTTCGAACTAGTTGTAACAAGTTATTTCAAAACTTTCAAATGGTGCTACAATTTGGTTACCTAAGCTCCTTCGAGAGATCCAGCTTCAGTCCCGACAAGCAGACAGTGAGACCCAAAATTAGAATAATCGATCGCATTCCTGAAATAAATTTAATAAATGTGTCACAAGGTTGGTTTAACAGCAAAAACTGAACTATTTATGTGGATGCACCAGTCGTTCTTCGGGCTCAAACGGCCTTTCGTAAAAAGGAACATTCGGGTTTTGGGCTGAGCAAAAGCACGAATTTCGAGGGTTTTCGGGCAGAGAAGCAACTACAGCAACTGCATTATTTCGGAAAGCCTGCTTAATTTATGAATAGATGACTTAAATGGAATTGATACAACCTATTTTCAACGGCTCTGTTATATTAGCTGAATACTGTTTGTATAGCTCACCGAATGCTATGTGACATAACAGAATATTTTCAATAATACTTGAGCAATTTAGTTCCTTGTTTCGAAATGTTGCAGCAAAGTTCAAATCCGAGTCAAAGTCCGTTTCACCCAAATTTCTTTTCAAGTTAAGAGTCGTTACTGTACAAACTCTGAAAAAATTCTTGTAACTTATTTTGTTTTGATAATACATTCAAGTATAATTTAGAAGATACTGTGATAAATTGTGCACCATTCAATACTAGAAAATTGTATAATTTGAATCTAACAAACGGACTATGGACCAGCTTTAATGTTTATTCAACAATTCATGTACTATTTATTAATTACAAATGCTTTGTAATCATACCTCTAATATGAACTGTGCTCTAACAGCTGTACGGCCTTAAGTAAGTAAACATCATTATATTTCATATTTACTGAAAAAGAGCTCTTGTTCAAACCAGAATATATAATTAATTGAATTCTAGTCTTACTCTGAAAAATGATTTGGAGCGCGCACTTTGTAAATATCTCTAATGCAAGCAACATTCGGTATACATTTTCTTGGAACTTTTTGATATACGGAAAATTATCTTTCTTTTCGGACGCTATATGAACAAATGTGTCACTTTTCCTTTAAATTAATGGATTATTAACTATACAGGCCAGAATCTAGATTAATTAGTCAGTTGGTTCGTCTTTTATCAATGAAGCCGTTCCGATGAGCTCGGTGCTTAAATGTATTGAATAGCAAATGTTTCGATTACCCCGAAAGAGAAGAAAATAGAATCTTAACAAAACAATCTTATTAATTATTTGTGTAGAATGTAAAACAACAGCATATTGTATTATTGCGGATAACGTTTGTGACTGAACTAATTTTCTGGTGTTTTGTGTCTACAAAAGATGGTAAGTGAGGTTAGTCAGAATTATGTTTGTTGGTTTGCAATCCGCAGTGATAGGTTACATTACATTACCTGGAGGAGATTTTACATGCTTCGAAAATGCAATTATTCGATGATTTACTTCTAGAGATTTCGTTACAGTAACCGATACCCGCAAACAGGCGGGTGCAGAGATTAAAGAATGACTGGATTTCCTGGATCCTTCAAAGATTAGAATATGGAACGCGGTCAGATGCACAAGGTATGACCGTATCCGAACATGGTATACGATCTGTATCCCACTGGGTGCCGCCACGAAGAGCTATCGTATGGCGCCCAACGACGGACAATTGACTACGGCTGGCCTACTTTTCTTTTCTCTTCATGTGATACGTCACGTTATACGTTATGTTTTGTATTATGTCGGGATTTCTATTGTTTAAGTTAACTAACTTGTTTATAGTATTGTAGTTTGTTATTCTAATCTTTCTACTTAAATCTAATATCTTTATCTCTATTTACATCTTATATTAGGAGCCTTAGGACCTACACTTGCGGTGAGCTTTCTGGATCTGATTATCCAGTATGGTAAGCGTGCAGAGGCGAGCCATTCTACCCGTGAGCCACCGGACTGAAACAGTCAACGCAAAAAATCAATAATATTTTAAATGTTCTTTATTTCAATCACGGATAAAACTGTTAATCTAAAGAATACTACAACACTGGTTATTTCTGTTTCCGGGAGGACATGGTGAGCAGGGCGTTGCCGGGTCTAAAGTAATTTTATGTTTAATTCGGATATATTTCGTATTTAATGAAGAAATATAGTCGGTTTTAATGCTTAGAAAGCGACGTTTCGTGTGAGTAAAAATACATTTTCGCATGGAAAGCCTGTTATCGCGGCTACTACCATATATACCTTTCATTCCAAAATATCTAGGGAGGCCCAGGTAGTCAACGCAACTGTTGAAAGGTGCTTGCGAAGAAATTCTACGTTAAGCGTCCTCTCTCAGAGGTTCAGCAGAGATATTTCAAACTAGGCTCACGCATACAAAAATTAGACCATTTAGTACTTTTTTCATTATGCTACACCAAATGATTTATTTATAGGTATCGGGTTACTTTGACCGTTATATACCGATTGTTCTGAATAACGGAGGTCTCTGACACCCTGAGAAGTCCCATTACAAATAACTTTTTAGATATATCGATTATCTTAACAATCATCTTACAGAAATACAATATAATGTTACGCTCCTGTAAAAAAGTAGGCGCCGTCAGATCCCAAGTTGTTATGAGCTAAGTTATATAAAAGCATTTTATCTACTGTATCATGATAACTGTACATTTCTTCGAGGCAGGATTTCGGCCATTCATTCCGGAATCTTCTGAGGAGATACGGCTCCTTTCTACTCAGCACTTTTTTACACGATCCAACGGACGAAAATACATGACCTAACAGAATCCGTTAGGTCATGCAGACGTCCGTGTTCATCTGTACTAACTACAAGGATAAAGCACACGTTTGATTATAATCTAACTGCAAAGTTACAGTAGCCCGAGCCAAAATAAATAAAAATGATTTGGAGCGCGCACTTTGGAAATATCTCTAATGCAAGCAACCTTCGGTATATACTTTCGCGGAACTTTTTGATAAACGGAAAATTCTCTTTCTTTTCGGACGCTATGTGAAAAACTGTGTCACTTTAAATTAATGGATTATTAAATATACAGGCCTGAATCTAGATTAATTAGTCAGTTGGTTCGTATTTTATCAATGAAGCCGTTCCGATAACGCAGAGGTCAGAAATTTTTTTTTCTAAAAAGTAGTGTACAACGCGTTTTAGGGCCTAGGAAGTGTATTGCACTACTTTTTAGAGAAAAAAAAATTTTTTGAGGAAAATATTCAATCTACAGTAACTTTTTTTGAGACGGTGTACCTTTACTTCTTTTTGCTTCGTTCGCACCTACTCGAATGACACTAAGCTCGTTTCTTATTCGTTACGTTTGGTCGCAAGCTTTATATCTTGTTTTTTGATTTACATGCTAAAACACTTTTAAATTGAAATGTTTTGCAGGTCTCTTAACGACGTTATTGAGTCAAATTGTGATCATTTTATACAACTAACTATAGTCGGCGGCCAAGACTTATTCAAGGGTTTACGGTACGAACTGCAAGTTTTATTGGAGCGCGACCGAGCAATGGCGCGCGAAAACGCGGAATAGTCAATTATGTAATGTAGAACACTACATATAACTTAGTCTTTCTTAAACATTTGATTTATATTAAGGAAGATTGGTAAAAATAAAGTTTTCATTAACAGTTTGTCCCCAATTAGAAAATAATATAATCTCATCTCTCCTTTCTTCTAAAATATACTTTTCTCTAGAAAACTAGGTTTTTCGCTATAAATTTCGTGTATATATTTGTATATTTAATGTATGTATTTGTAATTTGTCTTTCGAATTCATTATAATTCGAATAATTCAGATATTTGTTTTTCAATTGGAGATCTGTTATGGCTGAAACAACGGCTCAAGTTCCTCCAGAACACTACGATCAAGAACGTGAACTATCAACAAATGTGATGTGATACAAATGATCTAGTGTTCGAACAATAAATATTCTATTCTATTCTATAAGATAACTATTTGGCGCGTGTTACATTGAGCACTCAGACCTTTAACTTGCATATCTTTTGTCCGCGGACTATACCTGCACATCATTTTATACAATTATCTAGTTCAGGAGTTGCTTAATGAATTGCACTTTCCACATCTACCGATCGTACGAATCTCTTTTTCACAAACAGAATCTTGTAGTCATTCCATAAATGAGGAGAACTCTTTTTCCAACCAACAAGAGGAGATTGACAATGCCTCAGGGCCGGCCACAATCCTTCTCCCGAGCTCCGACCTATGAAATATTAAACTTGTAGATTCTTCTTTCCTGTGTTTTCACGGTCTCGGAAACAAATAAATCATTCTATTCTATTCTAAACCAATTATGAATCTCTTAGAACTGTAATAAGATTACACGAATATAATAGAAAGAAGGCAAATTTATCTTATCTATAAAACTAATTAAAATAGTCTCTTATCTATTCATTTATTGCCTACACTATTTTTATGTTCAAATTTTGAATTCAAAGTATATGCAATTTTTTCTGTTGGTTTTAGTACTGCAGATAATTGTAGGATTCATAACAGCAAACAAAACTGCCTCAAACAACTTGGAGCAAAGTTTGTTTTGAGAAATAAATTTTATTAGAACCTGAGCGATATTTCTCGCATATCAGAACTATAGCCTATTCCAAGAGCAGAGAGGCCGTCTTTTAAAATTTTTAAAGTTTATTTATTCGTTTTACGAAACATGTTTTAGATGGTTCGAATCTAACCGCTGGGCCACCACGCCCCCTGACGTGAACATGACCTATTCACTGTGGAATTCGACTGTATCTTTGAATTATAAGCGCCACACATTTAAATTTTCAGTCTTTACGCCCAAACTAAATGTTGCAAAGTTTTATGAGTGAGGATGAAGTGAACGGGTGACAATGGGTTAAATATTCATAAATTTTTAAAGTATATACAAAACGTTTGGATGTTTTTAATGCTATTACTTCAAATATAAGTTTTCTACCTATCATTAATCGTTCTTACCGCTTACCGCTAGAAATTAGCGTCCCATTATTTACTTCTTCCGCCAAGTTGATGTTCAGAACAGAACAATATTCAGTTATGGTAGACAGGGTCTTTATATTTTATAAAGCGTTCTCTGAATCCGTGAGGATCTGAGGCTGTGGGTTCGAATCCCCGTAGCTGCAGAAGGCTTGGGAAACCAGCAGCAGCTTATTTATCCGAAAGGAGCCGTCTGTCTTTGCTCGGAAGATTCCGGAATGAATGGCCAAAACCCTATCTCGAAGAAATCTACGATTATTATGATACGAGAGATACAGGAAAATACACACTTCTAAACACTTCTTATATTTGCGAGTTATAGTATGTATACCAACACGTACTGTGTCTCTCGTCTCACACTCTCTAACCCCCGGCTGTCCTTCCTAAGCGTAAGCGCTTCCTATGCTATGAAACTCCAAAATAGTATAGAGTATCAATTTTGAAAATTTTGCTGCGCGTCTCTATTTGCAACATTTCCAAACGCGTAGTGTTTGATGATGATGAATATTTATTAACGGCTAAGTTATTACAAGACAGAAGAATAATACATTTAAAAAGTAAATACATAATTACTTAGACGGATGGAGGAGAGAGGGCCAAAAGGGTCATGTGTCTGTGTCTCTTCCCGGTGTGTCTTCCCGGAATTATAGTCGACGGATGTATTACTTGCAAGGGTATACGGTCACTTTTGCAAAGGAGCGCGGATAGTAAGGGGTAATAGACTGATACACAAACGGATTAGCACTCCAGCGGAACATTCGCAGTATATGTGATTAGTACAATAATTGTATGATAAACATGTAGATATTTTATAATTATATTGCGGTTCTGAAATGAAATAATGTTCCCATGTTTAAAATTCACGAATATCTTGCTATGTAATTCGTTTCGTTCACAAATATCATTCCTTCCATTAGGTATATTTCGGGTTTAAAATACGCGGTTATTCAAATAGTTGACCAGGGGTCGTCTTCTTTATATGATAAGAGTGCAGGAATGGAACTGGCAACAGGGCCGAAATTTGTTTGTACTAGAGTTGGGGGTTTGGGCCCGTTTTGCGAGAAACAGAGCTTCGGGCTCCAACGTGATTTGGAAAAAACGGGCTTTCAGTCTACGAGCCGTGCATAAGCACGAAAAACGTGTTGAGGCCAGTTGTCTTCGAGCCGAGCTCTCTTGTATGAACCAGTGGTTTCAATTGTTTCTTAACCAACTTAAATCACTACCAAAAAACAGAACTGGCGAATAGAACAGAAAAATTTGTATTAGAGGGCGTTCAGCGTCAATCGAACCTATAGAAATAGGCGCCAAAGCGTCGTTCAGGCACTCGGAAGCCTAGTTGCTGATTCTGGCTTAGTACACTATTCACTAAGACGCTACACAATATCAAAAAGGAAGTATTTCATCCAGGATTTAAAGTCAGAAAAAGTGTAAATAAGTGCAGTCACCGCCAAGAGTAATGATGGAGTGTTGCTTACGTATTTTTTGGAGAATATTTTACTACCAGTTTTAACCAGATTATTCTTACACTCCATCATTACTCTCGGCTCTCACTATTGAGTCGCGCTCTAATTCTAACTTTTGGGTTGCAAACGTTCCTAATTCACTATTTTCACTGTAACAATATTGAATATCACGCGATTCCAAGTTCAAGAACCACCACGACCACAGTCTTCTAAACATTCTCGCTATCTTTTCTCAGAATCTCTTATCGCTACATATTTTGTCTCCTTTTATGATTAATTACAAAAATATCAAAAGTACCATTCGGTGCTTTTCACTTTGGGAGGCGGAGCCACGTTGTTTTCAAATTTAAAGCGCGCCAATTCAGTAACAAGTGGCAGTGTGGTGGTGGTAAACCGTTTGCCGAGGGAGGCATGCTGCTTTTACCATTCCCAAAAAAAACTAAGAAATAACTTTTGTTATTGTTTTTGTTTTAGCCACGTAAATATTAATAGTCGGCATTGAATTTATTTCAAAGATTTCACCGCATCTCT
Source organism: Phasmarhabditis papillosa (assembly GCA_034691345.1). Lineage (NCBI taxonomy): Eukaryota > Metazoa > Nematoda > Chromadorea > Rhabditida > Rhabditidae > Pellioditis > Pellioditis papillosa. The sequence goes on along the minus strand of JAQGAV010003297.1, from coordinate 3,581 downwards.
TATTGTTAATATTTAAAGTAACAAGTCTAAATGCTTTACCACTCCCAAAAAACAGAACTATTCAAAAACGAACTCTTTTGAAGGCAATTCCAAATTTTAAAAATAGTTCTGATTTTGACGATTCTGTTCCACCAGTTCTGTTTTATGTTGAACTATTTTTCCCAATGGAATCATTAAATATTTCGATATAACTTGCTCTTTTCGAACAAGATACATGCAAGGTACGCTTGCTTGCATTATAAGCTTTTTAAAAGAGTAAATGTTTCTAATATTTACTTCAAGACTTTTAGTGCATTCAATCCAATCCAGCTTTCTCAGTAAAAGAACTACGTAAATAGTAGTAGTTATATGGTAACATACAATCTGCATATCTATTTCCAATTGCGAATAATTTAAGTAATAGAACTTGAAGTTACGCCCAACGTTGAATTTTGTTTCTAAAACTAGTATTCTGTTGTTTTTCCTCTGTGAAACATTTGTCTAATACAATCATCATATTTTCTTTCATTTTCGCATTTTGTCTCTGAAAATTGTTTATTTTTGTGAATTTCTATAAACAGAAATGAGTAATGCGGCCACATCTGGCTAGTCACTGCTGAAAATAACAAAGACTGCTGCGACTGGCAGGCAAAATAGTTATGTCTGCGATATAAATATGTTAGAAATACTTTACTAATAAAATTAAATGCATTATTAAATTACATAAGGTAATAAGAAGTATATTTTGGCTTATAATGTATGTTGAGGTTTCACTGAAACATTTCTCAGTCAGTAATATAGTTCGTTTCCATTAGAGCTGGGAGTTTCAATTATCTATCGTTAAGCGGAAACAACGATTAATGGTGAATAGAAAACTTATATTTGAAGTCATACGTTGAAAAACATGTAAATTCCCTTTGTATATACTTTGAAAAATTTTATGAATATTGTGTGTATTATAAACAAATTGTCACCCGTCCACTTAATCATCTCTTATAAAACTTTGCAACATTTAGTTTGTGCGAAAGAGACTGTGAATTTAAATGTGTTGCACTTGTAAATCACAGATACAATCGAATTCCAAAGAAAAGAGGTCGTGTTAAATGTCCATTTCACAACACTTTTCATTTTGTTTTGTAAATACGCAACTTTCTAATAAAAATACGCAAAACACACGGTCTCCCTGGCCTTGGAAAAGGCTCTAGTTCACGGCGCGCCAACGGAGACAGTTGGATTAAAGGACTGTGCTCCCATTCTAAATTTAAAGTTCAATTTTCACTGGAACGCTTGAACCACATCATTCGAAAACACTCAGTCGCAATGATTGAGCTATGGCCTTTCCAATGATATATAAATAAACATAACTTCCTTGGTGAAATAATACAGGAGGTGAGCCGCAAAATTTCACTATTTGATTTTGCTCTGTCCCGTTGCCTTAGAGCGCGGCGAGCCGTGATCCCTGGTTTCTAGAGTTAGTTTGGCAGCGCAGTACTCTGGAAAGAGACGGTGTTAGATGAAAATGAATAAAAGGATCCTTCTCAAGTAAGACCACTGCTCAAGCGGATCCTTGTTTGGAAACATTGCTCTTAATACAGAAAGTAGCTTGAATCATTAAAGCATTATATTATATATCTCGTATTAAGACCTAGTTTTCCAGCGCGGTATCACGAGCGGGGCACAATTTTACATCTTTTCACAATTGGACCGGCCATCTTTTCGCAAAAATAGGGCCCGTCCACGCCCCTTATTTGCATGGTAAAGTAAAAGTAATTGCAAGCACGTTAATGTATAACAAATATGTAAATTACGCAAATATTCGGAAAAATTTAAGAAAAGTCGTTTGTTTTCTATTTACAGCTGGTACTCGTTTAGTCCGATAAGTTATGGTCTCTTCACGCGAGCCTTGGCTAGCCTGGACACTGGTTATTAAAGGACTGCATCATTTTGATGTAAATAAGCTGAATAAGTTAGCATTGTCTTATAAGACCTTCTCTCTCCTTCCATAGGTGTTATACGCATTATTTACTTTATTTCTATTGTATTATTTTCTATCGTATAACCTATGCTAAATAAACTTTTCATTAATTAATTCAATCTTTAATTTTTGTTGCTTTAAAAGCGAACCTCAATTGTTTCAGTGGACATCATGGTGTCAGCAGTATTTCTTATGCGTTCTGTTGTTTCTATTATAATAGTAATGGTGTTGATTATAAATGGCTCTTGGGTAGTAGTATTTATCATGTTTAGCCCGGCCCCGTCTGATATTTTTGAGCCCAGGCCGAGCCGGGCAGGAACGACGAAAACTAGGCCGGGCGGCCCGTCGGATAACCACCTCTTATTCACCTTTAGCTCAGCAAATTTATTAACGGATCATTTATAAAGTCGACTGCCAGTCAGCAATAACTTGCTCATTCACATTCATATTCCGTGTATTACTATTTGGCACAACAATATTCATAGCAGATTCTTTCGCTTATTTGTGCATATGTGCCATGTTTACTTTTTGATTTTTCAATCAATTTGTAACTGGGTGAAAATTTGGCGGCAAAAAGTAAACGGAGATCCTTATCTGGTGCCGGTTTTCTAGACTTTTCAGTTTTTGAACGGTGAATTTTATTCTTCTTTTTATTGGTTAGCTTATTTGTTTGGAATGTTTCATTAAAGTGGCAATATTTTACCTGCTATTGGAACATGTTATAATCGGCAAATAAGATCACACGATGAATTAATGTCTAGTCATTAACAGTTTAATGAAAAACTGCAAAACATTTACTTTTGTGACTTTTCATTTCGAACATTCTTTTTCTTTTATTTTTATTTTCTCCAACCAAAAGTGATTGACAATGCCTTACCAGCCACAATCTACCTTCCGAGACCAGTTCAATGAGATATTATTTGACTTGTAAATATTTTATCCCATCTCGGTAAACAATAAACTTTCTATTCTATTTATTGAGAAAATTAAGGTAAATGCAATTGTATAATTAATCGAACTCGTTAACTAGGAAAAGAAAAACATCATTAGAATAAGAAAAATTAGCTCTTTATACTGAAATCAACATGAAAAAACCCCATATATGTACCTTTAAATTGCAATGCTTTATCTTCTATTTTCCGTATTTTCCGTTAGAGTTGAACCCTGATTGATGTGCATTCATCAACTTCTTAATGAAAAGCTGCACTACATTTACTTTTGTGACTTTGCCGTTCGAACATTTTTATACTTCAAGGTATTTTGTATACTGTATTTTGGTAATATAAATATTACGCATATCGTTTACTTGTCGTTCTACTAATGCTAAAAGTTTATATTGTATATTTTCTTATTCCTTACACTTAATATTGTATTCTTTATATTTATATTATAAATTCGCTTTTATAATATAAAATATCATTCAATCTCTTTTAAATCGATTATAATTTCATTATACTATTTCTATGATACCTTATATGGTTGCTAAGTTATTAATTACCATCAAAATATGTATGTAGCGAAACATCACGCTTTGTCAAATCAAGAATTTATTTTGGCGCAAAATTAAATGTTTCAGATAGCTAGAAAGGCCATAAGCAGCGTATAGCGCATCGAGCGTACGCCTTAC
>JAQGAV010003296.1:0-12775 GCA_034691345.1 Phasmarhabditis papillosa | reverse complement strand
ATTGTACCGCACTATATAATTTGATTCAAGATATATAATGGAGTGTTACTTGCGTATATTTTCGGTTTTCGAATACTTTCAGAGCCATTTTCAATAATATTCTTTTTTTAACACTCCATTATTACTCTCCAATCAGACTATACCGTGCCTTTAATTCGTTTCTCAATATTTGACTTCATCTATCGGAATAGTTGCGATCTCTTATTGCAGTTTAATTTGTTAACCTATCAATGAAGATAAGACAATAGAGATGTGCTGTCAGTACTATATGGCTAATTTCAAAATACAAAAGTTATCATAGAGTCTTGCTATCTTTTATAGTTTTTTAAAATTATATTTGTTTCCTGTATCACTCGTATCTCACAATAATAGCAGATTCCTTCGAGGAGGTAAAACAGAGTCACGAAAAAATCTCTAGTATTGTGATGCGAGTGATACAGGAAATAAAATATTTTAAATGTATAATAAAAAATAAAAATAATAAAATACGCAGATATAATACAGTACCAGTATTTCCTTTTATGTAAGCTATAATCTCATTCTTAAGTGTTGGTTACAGCTAATCTTAATACTTTTGTTTTGAATGGATATAATAAAACTTTTCTCTTTTTATGGTCTCGTTAATTCCTTGTTTTCGATTAAGAAACAAGTATTCTAACTATATTTGTAAGTTTTCAACAGAATTGATTACTTTTTTTATAATATTATAATCTCATGATCAAATCTAATTTTGCAAACAAATTACCCTCTTCGAACTGCTCGTTACCACTTGTTAACGTGAAACAAAATTATATTTGCATTTTTTAGATTTTGCATTTTTGATGTTCAATAATCTTGTTTTATTTATGTTAAAAAGGTTCATCGTTTAATTGTATTCTTTAAATTAAACTTGAATTCTTAATTCTTTCCCACGGTGCACGGATACAACCGACCATGTGATACAACAGCCTTCAGAAGTTAGTAAGGTTGTAGCAAATTTAAGTTTTTTCTAATAATGAATTATGCAAAATTTATTAGGTATTAATATTTGAAAGTGTTATATAATTTGTAGAGATGGGCGTTCTACCTGATTTGAAAAACGGGCTTTTTGGGCTTTAGTGAATAACTTTTTTCGCAGGGCTCGGATTAAGTCATTCTTTTAATGAACTTAGCACTGATATTCATATTAATAGTACCAAAAAATCGGTCAGATTTAATAATTATGACGAGAGTTACTGCGAAAATCCCGTTTTCAGCCCGAAAACGGGCTGAAAACGGTATCATCTCTGTATCATAATTACAATTGAATTCTTTGAAGCAGTGTTTTTGTCATTCATTACAGAATCTTCTGAGTGAAGCCGACTTCTTTCTAACATTCAGTCTTTATGCGGGTGCTTTACCTAGTGGTTAGAGCAGAGGTCTCTGAATCCTTGAGGATGTGAGGCTGTGGGTTCGACTCCCCGTAGCTGCAGAAGGCTTGGGAAACCAGCAGCTTATTATCCCATATTTCATGCCCCCGAAGACTGAATGCTAGAAAGGAGCCATCTCAGCTCAGAAGATTCCGGAATGAATGGCCAAACTCCTGCTTCGAAGAAATCTACAGTAATATGATACGAGTGATACAGGAAATGAATTACTTTTTATAAATACTTTGTGTGCACAACACACAAATAAGGAAGCTACTTGTTTCCCACACGCCTATGCAGCTACGGGGAGTCGAACGACAATTCCGATCCACAAAGATAAAGTTACTCCTTTCACTTACTTACAACAAGCAAAATCGTTACCAAACGAAATTCCTGCCACACGCAATTTCGTAAAGACCAAAGTGGACTTTAAAGTCACATAAAACAAACTAAAATTTTTACGTTATTTTATATGTCTGTACAGGAAATGTTCTTAGAAATAATATTATAAACTTTATTATTTGTATAATAATAGTTAATAAGAATAGTCTACGCTTTTGCAAACATATATAGATTATAATAAGTTTGCACTTAAAGATACATAATTGTACTTGAATAAATCAGTAAAAGTATTATTAGCAATTTAATAATACTTTTTAAACTTAAATAATATATTAGTTTAAATAAAGCACGACATAAGTCTAAACTCCCATAATTCTTAAAGAGAAAAAGGAACTTTTATTTCTCATAAACTGATTTGTGGAGTGATTCCGTGTGATAAATTCATGTATTTAATCATAAGGCAGCTGATCCAGATCTAACAAACTTATGTTCATAACCATCTTTATAGTGTAAATTAAAGAAAAAATAATTATTTCAACAAAGACGACTTTTATTGAACTAAATTTAGCTTTGTTACTGATATAGTCTGATTCAAGAGGAATAATTAACTGTTACTTGCGTATTTTTGTGCAATTTTGCGTATATTTTCGTATTTCGAAAACTTTCAGAGCCATTTTCGGCGTGATTCTTTTTAAACACTCCATTATTACTCTTGTATCTTACTATAGTTATTTATAGTTTACTCTTATTTATTTATCTCTTTGGAAAGTTGATGTTCGGTCTTATGTTTCCGGAAATTGCCCGGTTATGACGTCACCATATCTTTGCAATTATTTTTAAAGCATTTATGTTACAGTTGGGATTTTATAAATTATGGTTTGAATATCCGAAAGTATCATTTAATGAAAAATATTGTCAAGTTTTTATTGTTATAATTGAAAAACATCACGATTCTAAGCTCTCTGTTTGATTTCATTTAATGTAAATTAGTTCTTTGCAGCTAAAGTGTTATATAGTTCAAAACAACTTTAACATCAACTAAACACTTTGTTTTTAGTTTTCTTTTATATTTTCATTTAATATTTCTTATTTTGTTAATTACAGACATAAATGTATATTATACATACTATTATACACACATTATGTGTTTTTATTCTCTTTGTTCTCGGTATTTTTGGTAATTTTATGTTGATTTATGTAATAAGAAAGCAAAAGGATTTAAGAACAAAACACGGTAAGCAGGTTTAGAAAATAAATACAGAATAAAAGAAGTTATAGTCCATAACAAAAGACTGCAGTGAGCTGTGTTGTTTAAGGTTAGTGAAATCGCTCGTTCTGTCGCAAAATTGGAAAACCATTGTATGGTTCGAATTTGTATCGTATCCAGAAAAAGCCAAATGCTCAATTGCGAAAGCATACGTATGCCACCGCGCTCTGCGGTCTTTTGTTTGTTATAGACTATAGAACTTGATTTTGAACAAGTTTCAGAACTATTCATTTGAATAAGTGCATTGACCATAAAGGGCTCCGACTTCTTTTTCTCAAAAATAACAAAAACTTTTAAAATACGGATTCAAAAGTTTGACTGTTCATTACGGAATCTTTTGAAATAAGACGGTTCCTATTCTAACATTCAGTCTTCGGGCTGGGAAAAGGCCGGCCCGTTTCTCAAATTTTCGGCCCCGGCCCGGCCGGCCCTAGTCTATTTCACAATTTTTAGCAGATTTTCTTCCAAGAAAATAGTTTTCAGTGCTATTTTCCGGCATTAACAATGAATCGGCCCCCGCCCGGGCCGGCCCGTAAAATTCCAAGCCCTGGGGGGAGAGCATGGAATAATAGCTTCCAAAGCCTTCTGCAGCTACCAGGTGTCAAATTCAGAAAATTCCTTAATAAACTTAAAACTATCTAAATTTAGGTGTTTTATTATCGTTTCTATGTTTTTATCAGTCTATATGTCTTTTATTTGAATTTATTGGTATTATTCGTATTTTATTAAACTCAAATGTTTCTCGCAAAGTTTGTTTTCATTCTACTTTGCCTTATGTTATTGCATTTAACCTACAGTTGGCGCTTGTACTCACTATCGCATTTGATTTAGTATTTCTTATGTTAAGACCCACTAGGTAGGTTTATTATTTATTTATTTATTTAAATATTAAAGTGCAAAAGTTTTAAATAAATAAAAGAGGTAATTAAGCGAGCTTATATTTTAGTTGACCTAGAGCAAAGCAAGGGCCATCTTTTCCAACTTCGGTTAATTCATGGGAGGTAGAAACTACCACGTAAAACTTAACTAAGGGAGATTGAAATCTTATATTCGTGAGGATAACAAAACCCTTTACATTGCCCGTATTACATAATTATGCTAACAAAGTACAAAAGTACAAAATTCGCCCTCGGGCTGTAAGCTGTTGCAAACAAAAGAATAAAGTGTCTGTTAGTAGCTGATTTGTCCATAAAAGCAGTCCTTATGCTTAATATTACCGGCGCAATTGTTGCGGTGCAACTGTTGAACCAATAGATTAATATATCTAGATTAGATATGTTTCAATGCTTTTAAAAGATTTTTCTAGTTTTAAACTATTTTAGGTACCAAACAGTTCATAACTTTCCGTATTCTATTCTAGTACAAATACCTTCGTTTCTATTTTCTTTTATTCTTTGTGGAATTTCTTTTAGTCATATGGATATGGAAGTTTTAGAAGGTAAGAAGACGCAATTCATGCTGTATTTTTCTTATAAACCACTAACTATAGTCTGTAACAAGAAAAAGGCTGCAAGGTGCGGTGTTGTAAAGGCTTTCAGAAATTGCTCAATTTTCGTCGAAAGTAGATGTTCTCGGTACGATTAGAAGCGCAATGTATTGCTTGATACTACAAAAATATCATGGTGTCTTTTTGCGATGGTTTTATTTTATAAAACCCATATACGTAATTGCGAAAGCCCTCGTTTAACACCGCACCTTGCAGCCTTTTCTTGTTATAGACTATATAGACTGCCTCTGCACAGACTTTCAGTCATTCATTGTGGAATCTTATGAATCAAGACCCCCTCATTTATAATATTCTATCTTTTTGTGCATTAGGCAGGGGATCGTGAAGTCTAAGCTTAATGCAGCTATATTAGAAGATCGAATCGCTACCAAACCATACGGTCGAACTGCGAAGATAAGACATTTTTACAAAGACGCGCGAATATCCTGTAGAAAAGGGCGTGGTGGCCCAGTGGTTAGAACTTCCGCCTCATAAGTTAGAAGTCGATGGTTCAAATTCCCCCGAAAAAGAAACCTTGCAAACTTGTTCTGATTTGCCGCCTCCACTCACTGGGTTCTGTGCTATGAAGTCCCACTTCCTATGGTTCCTTCGTCTCACTTCTTCGCTCCAAACATCTGTGATCTCGTGTTTCGTAAAATAAATAACCAAAACTTTAAAAAAGACTCCACCACGAAATGACCAGCGCACTAGCGCAACTTTTGCAGTCCTTTAACTGCAAGTTATTCGTCCGTCGACTATACTATTAGCCACAGCCCAGATCCATGTCAAATATCTTATTAGCAATCAATCATATTTCACCATAGTTAGCAAAGTATATTATAATTTATAATTCTATACTTATTTCAGTCTGTTCATTGGCCTCGGCGTTTCCTCCTTGGGCGAATAATGTATGGAATCTATGTGTATTATTTCTGTCTCTTTGTATTATAACTGTATATTCAATGGCAACAATAAATATGTGGAATAAAGGTATTTACATTGGTTATAAGATAAAAAGTAATTAAGGAAACTAAGCCATATATTTTGAAACTTTAAAACAATCGATACCTATTTATTTGTATAGTCCATAACAAAAAGAAGACTGCAGTGCGCGGTGTTTTGTAAAGTATGTAAAATCGCTCGTTCTGTGGGAAAATTAAAATTTCTTTATATGGTTAGATGCGCAATTTTTTGCTTGTTGTCAGAAAAGTAATATTCTATTAGTTTTATTTTGTATCATGTCCAGAAAAAGAAAAATACGCAATTGCGGAAGCCTGTGTATAATGTATAACACCGCGCTCTGCTGTTATATATATATTATTGTCTTAAAAAGTGCTTTTATTTTTATTGAACATCGCCTCTTTCAGATACTGCGTTGTAAAACTAGCTCTTGAAACCGACTATATTTTTATTAACAAAGTTAACACAATTACAATTATATAACTTTATTATTTAGATCGAATAAATCAGCTTAAAAACTCCGGTGTATGCATTATGGATTCTTCTACAAGATACCAAAGAAAGCTTATGAAGACCCTGTCTGCGTTAACTTCAGCATTCTTTTTCTCAGCGTAAGCGATACATTTTTACTTTAAAACATTTTTTACAAAGTTATTCACTCTAATTATGGTTTATTCTTTGAAGTAGTTGTAGTGAACGTTCCAGCACCAATTTTTTGCAAGAGATACCTCTTGATATCAATTAATTTTGTAGTTTTTGATCATTTTCACATGGTTCTGAAAATAGAAGGACACTATTTCTTTTCAGATTCGCTTCGGCTTTGATCCTTCGGATTCCGCTGCTATTTCCGGGTTGGGAAAAAGATACTGTAACCCTAATTCAGATGTACGGGGTAAGTTGAGTCAGGAGTAGAAAGGGCGGCTGCACCAGAGCTGGTTATTCGGCCGGCACGGCCTAAAATTTTGGAGGTCTGGCCGGGCCGGTCCAGTTGGATAACAGCTCTCGGCTGGACCGTTTCTACAAGGGCACCGGGCTGGGCCAGAAATGTTCACATGTACATTCGGGCAGAACAGGGCGGTACCCGGGGTTAAAAGGAATTTCTTTAATAGGAAAGTTAGCTACAGAGACGCATATAACTCGGAAACAAGAGATAAAAGTATATAACAAATAGATGGTTCGAGGCAGTGGTGTGCGGGATCGCATTTTTGAAAAAGACGGGATTCGGGATTGTGAACAATTGTCCCGGGATTCGGGAGGGAGGGATTTAGGTCAAAAAAAGTTCAGGATCCGGGATTCGGGAGGGATTCGAGAGGGATCCCGCACACCACTGGTTCGTGGCATTGGATACGATTTAACCGATCTTATATCAATTCTTTTAAAAGTTACAAGCTACATATAGTCGACGGTCAAGGCTAATGCAAGGGTATACGGTACGAGCTGCAAATTTTATTGGAGCGCGATTGAGCAAGAGCTCTCGAAAACGTGGACTATTCAATAATGCAAGCTACATCATTATTTCTAACTTATTTTTTCTGGAACAAATTAACTTATATTAGTTAAAATAACTATTTTGCGCGTTTTAAATTAAGCACTTAGACCTTTAATTGCATATCGTTTGTCCGCCGACTATACGCAGTGTCTTTTGTTTTTATTTGCTTTTGAAAAACAAGGCCCGTTTCCTATTATATACCACCTAGGTTACCATCTTCATTACTAAAATATTAATAATAATATTATACGATATAGTACTCTTTTAATAATATAATACTTTAGATGATCCCTAGTCTTCTCGCTTATTCACAAAACTTTTATGTTTATTTTGCAATGGGCAAGGACTATAGAAAGGCTATAAAGAAGACTCTAAAGGGCCTTCGAAATAAAATAATAAAGAAAATGGACAAAAACAGACAGAAAAGTGCAGTTATTGTGGTAACAACAGTAACTGCTAGAGAATAAATAATATTTATATTATAGTATATTTATTATTATTATTTAATAATAATATTAATCTAGTGCAAAGTCTAGCTTTCCACTACATGTTCAACTGATAGAAAAGGGTTATGTGCTCAATTATAAGAATAAATAGTACAAAAGTAATGTTAAAATGTGAAATAGGCTATACTTATTACAAATAACTTAAAATAAAATAAGTTAACAATCTACATAGTATTTTAAAAAAGTTATAAGGTAGTGTTTTGGGCATATTTACATGAGAAAATTGGGTATTTATCACGGCTCGCCGCGCCCTAAAGAAAGGAGACAGAGCAAATTCAAAAGACAAAATGTTGCTGCCCAATTACTGTATTATTTTAAGTTAAAATGAGAGCACAGTCCTTTAATCCCACTCTCTCCGTTGGCGAGCCGTGTTAGCTAGCTTTGAAGGGAAAATTGTGCCTTTTAATTTTGAATTACATTACATATAATTAAATACACTTCATCTTATAATTTACTTTTCATAATCATCCTGTAAATGATACCCGTAATTACATGCTTTTTTTTAACTTCACTAGTATCCTTGTAATAAATGAGCTTCTGAACTTCGTGTTGAGAATCCTTCTTCTTTTATTTGAATAAAGGGTACTGTAGCTTCATCAGCCTTGTTTGTTATTAGAGCGTGTATTGACGTGCTCAATTGAGAAAAACTGCTACCGCTGAGAATGAACGAAACCTATAAGGATAAGATGTAGTGTCCTGTATAAAACCTATATATATAAAAGAGTTTTTAAAATGGGCACGGTCGGCCCGGATCGGCCCCTTCTAGGCCATTTTTTCTAGATTTTAGATATTTTCGCTGACAAACTGAAACTACTTTGTAAAAATTAGCAAAAACAAGTGGCTCTGTAGGGGATCGAACTTTTAACCTCCGGCCCGGCTCGATTGAGAACTATAGAGAAAAGTAGTCTACCTTATCATCTTTTGTTGCAACAACAGTGGCTGTATCTGTCCGCGGAGACTTGCCGGGCTGAATGGAATTAGCCGAATCTTAATGAAGCTATCAGGAGTGTTTCTTTTAGAACAAATGAGATTACAGTTTTATTTTTAGTTTCAGGGCCTTGTAAAGTATTAATTAGACTCTTAATGATAGTCTTTAGACTTCTTTTAGTTGTTGTGATATGGTTTTGGAGCATATCAATGTTATATTGCCTAATTCACACTTTGGCTCTCAATGGTAAACAGCCTTAGACAAGCTTCTACTTAACAGATAAAACAATTGTAATACTTATAAAATAGTTTATATGAAGTGCTGGGTTTCCAACGCAGGCATCCTGTATAGATGCAATGATTTACGGAGATATAGTCGGTTTCACAACAATAGACTATATTGCGCCGGCCTCGTACGAGGCGCGGTAGTGTAAATGCTGCTTTAAAAAGTTCTCTCGCCCGAAGAGAAGGAAGACATTTTCCATCGATTTTGAAGGCAAATTTGGCTACACCGCACATCGTATGAAGCCGGCGCAATGTAGTCTAGGTTTTGAAACAGACTATATATACAAATGACAATAAAAATAATAAGAAAAGATATAATTTATATAGTGCATACCTTTACTGGGTTCATCGAATGAAGAAATTACATTGTTGAGAAAGAAACCCAACGAGCTCATAACACCACTACCGAATCTAAATAAAAATACAACAAAGCTTTTAATTCCAATATAAAATTTATTGTTTATTAATATATTTCCTTTAAACTACACAATAATTTATAACTTACGGAGTACCAATGGATGCCGATAGAGATACTGTCATTCCATTTTCATCTATTATTAAAACAGATGAAGAAGCTTCGTCAGGTTCATCGAGCTAAAATTAAGTATTCTTTCTTTATTTAATAGTATTTTAATTAAGAGTGAAAATAGACAAAGGATCTGCAACACCGCGCATGAGGCCGGCGTCAAGTAAAATTTTGAAAGAAACAAGCTAGAAAGCTCATACTAAGGTGATTGTAAATGATAAACTCTTCATATAGTCAGCGCCGAGAGTAATAATAGAGTGTCATTTGCGTATTTATAGGATTTTAACACCGCACCTGCAGGCAAATTGCACGCGCGTACTTGCAAAGTACAATATTGAACGGAGAGTAGCAGCCATAATGCTCACACGGTTCTCGCAAAATGGCTCAGACGGGCGTTGAATTCTTTACACTCCATCATTACTCTTGAAGCTAACTATACTACTCATGTTGGGCAGCTAGAACTTTAGAGGAACTACTCTTTTCGTTAACGATTTTCTAAAAAGTCTGGTTAAATTATTGGACGTAGGATATATCTATTTAAATTTGAAAGATTTCTACAATAAAGAAAGTTTTATAGGATCGTTTACTTTCTGGAGATTCGTTCGAAATAGTTCTAAGATTACATCAGACAAGTTTTCTCCGATCAGCCAGATCAGATAGAATGAACTGGAATCTATTAAGAGAACAGTTAAGAGACGAGTATTCAGAAGAGTTTGAGGACATTCACGGTATGTCAGAAAAATGTTATGTTTTTCGATCGTGGCTAGCGTACGGGTAACACCTGAGTTTTGGTCATTATATGACCTTTGGATGAACCCAGCCAGATACTTTACTACCTGGATAACGTTGATGCAAAAACTCCGACCCAGTTGCGCTGTCTAATATAAGAGGCAATAATGAAATGCTGTATGGGATTCTGAATAGAAATGTTTCCATTCTAATTTCTATTACAATATGAGAGCAAGAATATCGTTTTAGGGGACTATGTTTGCAAAAGTTCATCAATCCCAGAGAATAGAACTGCTGAAAATAGATCTATTCTGAACTGTAAATTTTGCAGTCTCCTTCCAAATTTTTCCATTTTTGCCAATTCTGTATTCTTGTAGTACGAATGTTCCATTCATGAAAGCTTTAGTATTAGATTATTCAAAATCAATGAATAGCAATGATATTCTTTCTAATTTGTATTCTGCGAAGTTTTTTTGTTTTGTATATTTAATTTTAAAATAGTATTGTATAACAGTACATTCCGACTATATTACAGAAATGGCAGAAGCCAGCTTTCAGCATGAAAGTCGCCTTTTTTGGTATGAACTACTCAAAATGGAGGATGATGTAAACTTTATTAGTAACTTTGAGTATATTGAACAATTATGGTATTTGCGGAAATACGAACCATATAGGCTAGTGAACTGTAAAGCAAGTAAGTTTATAAATAAAAATACAATCTAGAATAGAATAGAATAGAATAGAATAATATATTTGTGAGACCGTTAAAATCCAGAAAAAAAGCATCTACAAGTTAAATGTTTCATGGCTCAGAAGGAAGGATTGTAGCCTTGAGACATTGTCAATCGCCTCTTGTCGACATCTAAATAACATTCTTAGTAACAATTTAACTATTGTAAAAATAAAGTTTAACCATTTCACATTTTTGTAAGACAATAAAACTTATACTAAAGCAAGTTTTCGTAAAAATAGCATAGTTGTATAAATATATTAAGATAAACTAGCTGAAATACTCTCCAACAATGTGGATCTGCAAGAAATCTTCAACGACTTTTCGAGAGGTGAGGTCTTTCTTGGATTCGAATGTAAACATTTAGGATCAAATTCAAAAAGGGCCAAAAAATAGGGTAATGCGTGAATTGTTCAGATTGCCGTTTTCGGTGGGAGCTTCGGCCTATTTAAGCCTAACACTAAGGATTATATACCAATTATTATAAACTACAATATATATTCTGTTTTAAAACCTAGACGGCAAGCGCCTTTTGTAGTTAACGTGCCGCAGTAACCGGCTTCATAAGAGAAATATCAATTTTGCTGGGGAAAATTGCACTTTTAAAGGAGAAGCCAGTCATCGCGGAACGTTAACTCCAAACGGCGCCTGCAGTCTAGGTTTTGAAACGGACTATACATCAGAATCGTCACCGTCTTTTCAGAGTTACAACAGTTTCACATATAAATTTCAGCATCAGACTACCTCTTGAAAAGTGAAATAGAAGCTACCTCTTTATTATGGGATCAGTCTAGGAAAGTCGAATCGTTAAAGAAAGAGTTGATTGAATTAAGAGGTATCTAGACTGAATTATTGTTTGAAAGTTAAATTATATGTTTAGCTGAATACCTGGATAACTACAAAGAATCACAAAGAAAGCTCATTGAAGAAGTTAAACTACTACGACCGAACTTCAAGGAGAGCATCGCCGTTTATAATATTTTGATTAATGGTGCGTTGGTAAAAATATTTTCTATATGTTTATAAGAAAATTGAATTTTCATGCATTAACCGGTATCATATAAAAACGAATGTTCTTAACTTTCGAGATGTATAAGGTTATTTCCCGCTTTACTTAGGTCTACATACTATAGTCTATTGCGAAAGCTAGGTTACCAGTGAAATAGCCTGGGGATTAGCAGTGTTATATAAGAATGAATGTTCCAAAAGTACATTTATTTTTTTATAACACCACATCTCTTCAAGATACAACGTTGGAAACCCAATTCTTCATTCAGACTGAGAATACAAAACTAATTATATAAATAAATGAAAGTGCTACTTAAGCTCTAAAAGTGTAGAATGTATAGTTTCAGCTCAACTCTATATGAGAAGATTAGACCGTCTAATGGGTTTAGAGTTGAGACCAATAGGTAAGTTATATTGGATAATTATGAATTTACTTCATTATAAGCTTGTAGTTTCGGGCAAACGGGCCGTCATTTACAGTAGAACAAGACTATAAAAGCCGATATCAACTTAACAGTCCTCACAATCCACCTAATGCAAAAACACAGTTAACTCTTACTTTTTAAACTAGTGTTCGTTAAGTCAGTTAAAAGTATTAGTTATATGTTGCTTATATAAAAAGCTAATAACAGGCTAATATTACTTAAAAGTTCATTTCAGATAACTTCCTCAACACATTCTTCGGTATTTTCCCCGATAAGCTGCGGGTAGCGGCGCAGCTTCTCGTGCTTGCCGGTATCGGATGTGTTATTGCGGCAATACAAAACAAAAAGTCATGATTGTGAATATTGTTGATAAATAAATATTATTAAGCATTTTTTTCAAATAGTTAGTCTTTGTTGTTGCCCAGCCTCTTTCTATTATATACAATAAATGCTTAGCTGATGGTGAAAGCCCTAAAATTTGGAATTCTTCGATTGTCTCTCCGATTTTTAAGAAAGGAGTCAGTTCAAATCCGACTAGCTATCGTCCAATATCTTTAACATGCCTTCCTTGTAGAATCTTTGAGGGTATGATTGTAAAGGAATTGCAAACTTTTCTGATCTACAATCGTTTAGTTCTCCCTTCCAACACGGGTTTCTTAAAGGAAGGCAGAGAGCACACACTGTGATCCGGGGCAGCAATGGGCGCGAGG
>JAQGAV010003295.1:0-12777 GCA_034691345.1 Phasmarhabditis papillosa | reverse complement strand
TAAACTACACGAGATTTGTCCGTAGACTATAGCTGAAATTCAAAAAGGCGTGAAATATATTGTTTGTTATTAATTGCTTTTTTTTTTTGGTAAAACACTTTGCTATTTTTTGGTAAACAATTTGTTATGTTTCAAATAATTTTCAGGTTTGTTAGATTTCTTTGAGAACAAAATATCAAAAAAAAAAAAGCTGACTTCCAGTTTCAAACTGTTTCAAACAAACCTTCTGGGATCTCTTGGATCTCTCAGATCGCGTGGATCTCTTGGGTCTCTGACATCCCTCGGATCCCTCAAGTCCCTTGGGTCCCTGTTGTCTCTCTTATCAATTGGTGGATGTAGCATTGGTGGTTTCCGGGTTGGTGGTAGTCCGAGCATCCTGTATTGTCCCGGCGGTCCTAAATGTCCAAAGTGACCGTGTGCTCCGGGTGGTCCATGATGTCCAGGTGGCATATGAGGCCCTCCATGGTGCATTGGAGGTCCGTGAGGTGGCATTCCGTGTGGAGGCATCATAGCCGGCAGTGGGCCAGACAGAGATGCCTTCTTTATTATCGGTTTGTTGTGGATACCGTGAGGCGCAAAACCAGGTCCTAAAAAAGATTATATATTTCTACTTATGATGAAATTGCATTGATTCCGGGCTTTATTCAATGAGGAATGTCAGTAATTACTTTCAGATAAAAGAAAATATTGCATTCAGTTTTAGTGTACACTTCATTGGTCCGTTAAATGTTACTTGCGTATTTTTAGGATTTATAACATTGCTCTTGCAGGCAAATTGCACGCGCGTACTGGCAAAGTACATATTGAATTGGAGAGTAGCCGCCAGATGCTGGCGCGGTGCTCGAAAAAGGGGCTCAGACGAGCATTGAATTCTTTACACTCCGTTATAACTCTTGGCGTTGACTATACCCTCATCAGGAATTTCGGTAGCTCAGCAAGTTTAAGATCGATCTATCCCCCCAATCAGGTCAATCTATCAAACGTAATACATTGCTTATGATACATATGATGCGTTGCCGGGCAAAGTTCACTAAAGTTGACCAGCTCAGCAAATTCGAGCATTGTTCAAAATGGACACGGGTGCGATAAAGCTCAACATCCCAGAGTTTTTCGAGCTTAATCAGAGCTGGTTATCCGACTGGCCAGGCCCGGCCCGGCCTGACATCCAAAATTTCAGGCAGGGCCGGGGCGGGCCGGCTCAGGGCGGGCCCGTAACCAGCTCTGAACTCAATAATCGATTCCAATAAATCGAAGAAGCTCTATAAAACATACCTCCAATGGCTCCGGGTGGGGGCGGTCTTTCCCGTTCGTCCCTTCTATCCCTCTCCATCCTGTCCTCTCTATGGGCTTCTCTGTTTCTCATGTCTCTGTCGGATTGAGCTGGAGATATCTGGGAGGACGGGGCCGGGCCCGGAGTTGTCGGAGTTGTCGGAACATCCTTCTCCTTTGCCGGCTCCTCACGCTGCAATTTCGATTGTTAACGAAAAGTTCTATAGTCCCTGACAAAAAGAAGACTGCAGTGCGCGGTGATGCGTAAAGTTTGTAAATCACTCGTTCTGTGGTAAAATTAAACTTCCATTATATGGTTCGATGGGCAATTTATGGTTTGTGTCAGAAAAATATTATTGTACTAGTTTTTTTATCATGTCCAGAAAAAGACAAATACGCAATTGCGGAAGCCTTTGTATACCACGGCGGTCTGCGGTCTTTTGTTTGTTATAGACTATATGAATAACAACTCCACATTTTTCTTAAATAGGATCAATTCTAATACAGTATATGTATCCAATACTTTTAGCAAACCCTAATAGTAGAATTTAGTAGAAATGTGGGAAGTGTGTAAAGTTCGTTTACATCAGGATATTGTATCTTACCTTGGGTATCTTAAACTTCTTCAGTGCATTCATATTAGGAATAATAGTAGCAATCGAACTGGGCTTCATTATCGGTGCTTCGGGTAAGGAAGATGATGTTGAACCAGACTAGAATAGTGGAATAAATAGTAAAACTAAATATGGAATGAGAAAAACTGACATTACAGCTACACAGCGCTGGTTACCGGCCCGGCCAGGACTGATATTTTGGAAACCAGGCCGGGCCGGCCGGATAACCACCTTTGCAGCTACAGGTATTAGGTTAACATCGTATACTGTAAAACACACGTGTTCGAAATCAAGGTTTAAATTTTCGAGGATATTAGAAACAGGGTCGTAGTGCGAAAAGTTTGGAATTTAGAATTCGCAAACACCCGGAAATCAGGATCCAAGAGGGAAACAGCACATCACTACTCTAAAGCTAGGGTTGACTTAAAAGCTTATTGAGTTTCCATTTAAATATAAGTACGCAAAATGTCCTACAAATGAGCAAGTAGCTCACCTTATGGCGTTTTCCTTCCTTTTCCGGCCGCTCTTTGGATTCCGCTTTTCGCTTCTTCGGTTTCGGCGGGGCATCTTCTGTTCGATCCAGAGAATCGCGACACTTCTTCTCCTAAGAAATAATCAATTATAGTCTATGGATAAATCTCATGTAGTTTAAAGGTCTATTTATTATAAGGCGAGAGCACAATTATATCGGTTGCTTGTACATTTTCTTTCGATTTCGGCGCTCCTTCTAAATTTCTACATTAACCTCTGCAAACGATTCATCCGTCGACTATATACCACCGCGCTCTGCGGTCTTTTGTTTGTAATAGACTATATTTAAAATAGACGAATTTACCTTTTCCCTTTCTTTGTCTTTCTCTTTTTCCTTCCGTTTCCGTTCTTTCTCCGCCTTTACAGTTGTTCCCTTTGCCTTCTGAGCATCAACTGAGGGGGATTGACGAGAAGAAGGCGGCTTTATCTAATAATAATAAGTTAATACTAGGTAACATTCCTATTATAGTCTGTTTCAAAACCTAGACTGCACGCGCTGTGAGTAGTTATCCCGCGGTGTTGTATATTTTCGCCTTCAAATTCCTTCCAAATTAACAAAACGCCAAATTAAATATAAAATGCCTTCCTTCTCTTCGGACGAGAGAACTTTTGAAGGCTTAGGCTTCCCTGAAAGTTTCGGAAACCGAAAAGAGATGACTACTCCCAGCGCGTGCAGTCTAGGTTTTAAAGCAGAGTATATATAATATTGTCCATCTTCTTTTATAGTCTGATCCAAAAACAACAATGGAGTGTTACCTGCGTAATTTCATTTAGTTTTAGGAATATTTTCGTTTTTCGAAACTTTCAGAGCCATTTTAAACGAGTCTCTTTCTTAACAATCCATTATTATGCTTGAATCGGACTATTGAAAACATAGTCTTCTACAAGTATATTTTCGATTTTCTCCACCGCATCTGCATGCAAAGTTCACGCGCGGTCCTGGCAACTGCAACGTTAGCTGTAAAGCATTCGCAGATTACTCGCGTTCTGTTGGCAAAACCGGCACATACAAAAATAGAATACGGCCTCCATTATTCTTGAGATCGATAATAGTTTTCGAAAGTGTATATTTTCATGGATTCGGATAGTGATTGACTCTTAATCGTGTTGCCTTGCAAAGTGCACAAAGTTACACATTAAAACTATAAAATTTTCTTTCCAACCTTAACAATCAGCTTGGGCAATCCAGTAGCAGGTGATGCAGTTGACTGAGATCCACTGGCGTCTCCGGTGCTGGCTTCGTTTCCTTCAGTACCGGATGCAGACGCAGAAGGACCGGCCAGTCCCGGCAGACGTTCTTCGGGCGGGGGAGGCGACTCTGTTCCATCGTCGTACAAATCGTTGAAACTGAAAAAAGTAAAAGTAGATAGAACTACTTCTTTTTTAGTGACTTGAATACTGAGAGAAGCAATATCTTAACAGTACTTAAATAGTTTTGTAAACGTCTGTTAATAATAATAGAGTATTGGCTACTCAAAGCAGATAAAAACTGCTGTCTTAGTATTACCACGCCATTGTATCATTACTTTTATGTAACTCATAAATGTTAATCTCTACTAAAGCCTGTTTAATAGTGGCGAAATTTTAGTTTTTTCATATATAGTCAGCGCCGGGAGTAATAATGGAGTGTCACTTGCGTATTTTTAGGATTTTTAACACCGCACGTTCAGGCAAATTGCACGCACGAACTTGCAAAGTACAATTTGAAAGGAGAGTAGCCGCCGGATTCTGGTGCGGTGCTCGCAAAAGGGGCTCAGACGAGGGTTGAATTATTTACATTCCATCATTACTCTTGGCGCTGACTATACAACTTATCTTCTGATCCCTTTATCATAGTATCTCTCTTAACTCACTTTTGAATGGCCTTCTTGTTGTAGTCTACTGCCTGTGGTGCTGGTTGTTGTTGCTTTGGCTTTATAGCATCTAGACTGTTCTTCCGCAACTGCTGAGCTCTTGCCTGAGCCATTGCTCCGGCTGATCCTAGAGGTTGTACTGCTTCCAGCTGAGGTGGTCCTCCATGGCTGGCCATTGACAGCGGTACAATTGTGGTCTGCGGCTGGTTCGCCATTGACTGGGCAACTACTGGTGGATGAGTAGTTGTTGTAGGAGTTGTTGGACCGGAGAAGGGTGTCTGTGCTCCTGCGGACACTGCTAACGGAGACGGAATGGGAGGCAGATGTTGTGGTGTTGTTCGTCCAGGAGCTTGTGAAGGATAAGCGGGTGACGGAGATGATATCTATAACTTATTCATTTTATTTCATACTGTATAGAAAACTTCAGAATCTGTTCAGGATCAATAGACCGTTATTTCCTTGGAGCTGATTTTAAATTTTACAGATAAATGTTTTTTAATCTTTTTGTTAGTGATCAAATCTATTCAAATTAAAAGAAACATTCAGGGCACTACCGGTGGAATGGAACCAAGACTAACGTAAATGTGTTATATACACTTTCATATCATTTTAACATTACTTTGTCATATTACAGTACCTGTGCGGGGCTTGCCATAGTCATAGACATACTCCTATACA
The DNA here is from genome assembly GCA_034691345.1 of Phasmarhabditis papillosa. Classification (NCBI taxonomy): domain Eukaryota; kingdom Metazoa; phylum Nematoda; class Chromadorea; order Rhabditida; family Rhabditidae; genus Pellioditis; species Pellioditis papillosa. The sequence goes on along the minus strand of JAQGAV010003295.1, from coordinate 7,832 downwards.
TTGGAGACACTCCAGGCCCAGGTTGTTGGTAAGGAGGGGGCTGACCCATTTGTTGAGAAGATGCTAAAGCATAGAATTTAGCGATTTTACATGGAAAGGTCATAATTTAATAATTGAGCTGCTTCCTGAACTCAGCACTAGAAAACCTTCTAATTGTCATGATTCCTAACTATAGTCCATAACAAAAAGAAGACTGCCGTGCGCGGTGTTGTGTAAGGTTTTTGAAATCGGTCGTTCTGTAGCGAAATTGGAAAACCATGCTATGGTTCGCTGCGTAATGTTTTGTTCGTTGTCAGAAAAATATTATTGTACAAGTTTTATTTTGTGTCATATCCAGAAATAGACAAATACGCAATTGCGGAAGCCCACGTATAATACCGCGCTGTGCCGTCTTTTGTTTATTATAGACTATATATATCTAGCTAGATGCTTGAAACACGTAGTCTATGCTAACTGAAATCATCGCAGCTCATCGAATATCTAAACTTACCCTGATGTGACTGTTGTGACATTAACATCTGCTTGAATGCTGGAGGTGGTGCCGGTGGATCGAACTCGGTTCCGTCATCATCTGAGTCAAGGTCCACAAATGGTGAAGGCATCGACTTCTCGCTGTTCGGCGTTGAAGGGAACGCTGTATTTTTGGATATTATCCACCCTCTTATTGACTTATTCCAACTTTAGCATTTTATAGATAATGAAATCTATTCCATTGTTAAAGAATGTTATTCAGAAAGGGAAAGTTATTGTAAGGATTACTGTTATTTGTCGTTCTGTAGAGAAACTTACAAAAGTTTGGTGGAGTAAACTCGCTGAAGGATCGCTGTAGCATCGGGCGCTGCTCCATTTCCGAATGAGTTGGCAGACCGGACGACTTTCTTGCTCCACGGGGTCGACGAACTGCCGGTGTCTTGCCTACAAGATCCAAGTAGTTTCTTTCCAACCAGTTAGTTAGCTGATCTTCGGAGCAAGTTTCCCCAATTAAGAGTGCTGGACAGAAGAAACGTATTCACGTACTCGAGTTTCTGGCTGAATATTTGTATATTTTGCGATATTCCAGTCTTGATAAACTACGTGAATGATTAATTATTCAATTGAATCCAGCAGAGCTATTGCTCAATTTCGCGATATGTTTTCTAAGCATCGCATACTTTCAGAATGTTATAGTCGACGGACGAATCGCTTGAAGCTAAAGGTCTATTTCTTATAATGCGAGCGCACAATTATATCGGATACTTGTATATTTCCTTTTGATTTTGGCGCCCCTTCTATATTCTACAGTACACCCATGCCAACCATTCATCCGTCGACTATACATGCTAGAAATGGGCGGCTCGGCTCGTGAGCCAACGAGATCGTTTTAGCCCGAACAGTGCGCATTGTTTGATCGAACCGGCCCACCCTTCGCGAAAGAGAAGCCTGGCCCCATAGTATAGAAACGCCGGGGTGGTTTTTTTTGCCCAGTTTTCAGCATGCCCGGGCAACAATTCTCAACGGTTCGGGAAGCCAACAACTACCCGTGCACCCACCCGGGCGGTTCTATACTACGGGCACTGGTTAGGTGCGGGCTTTATACTCCTATTCCTGTTTATTACTTTCTAACACCGCACTACTCTATTTCCTCACTAACCTCTAGGTTTCCTGTTAGCTGCCATATTCATTCCCATTGCCATCATTTCATGCGGTGGTATTCCAGTTGGTGAATCATAAGAAGGTGTTCTGTCACCCATATTACCGGTTTTGCGAGCTCGCGGACGTCGTTTTGTGGCTGCTAAAATATGATCATTTACATGCTATCTATCTAGCTGCAGAAAGAGTAATCGATTAATAATATTAGCTGCAAAAACAAAGTATATTGATAAATGAGAAAATATACATTATTACTTTGGAAATGGAATCCTTTCTTACTTGAAAACTTTTTTATTTTTTGGTGAATAATCTTGAAAATATGATCTTTAAGAACGGACCAAAGTTTTTCGAAATAATCATATACCGATATTTCTGAATTTATTGGTAACTTTGAATGTTGATTTTGTTAGTGGTTGGTTTAGCTGGGCGTTTGGGCCCGACTGAAAATGTGCCCGTGCTTTGAGGAAAATCGGGCACATCGTAGACCAGGTATCTTGGGGACCAAGGTAACTTTGACTTCAGCTTTTTTTGAAATTTTTCATTTTTTTTTTGGTCCCCCGCCACCGTACCGGACCGGGCAACTTTGGCGGTCGGTGATGCCTGTTCTAAAGGACTAATACATTACCTCCTCTCATGGGCTGGGCTCCCATCATTAGCGGGCTAGATGCCGGTAGTCCAAATGGATTATTTCCAGGTGATGGGGACATAAAGGGACTTCCACTACCAGACTTGTCATCAGAAAAGTCGTAAACATCTCCGGTTGGAGTGGATAATGCCGACATGGAGCCAGTAGCCATGGCCATGGCCGAAGCCGCGCCGATACCTTGCTAAAAGAATCTCATTCTTAAATCAGTATACTTTATTGTAAACCGTTAACTTGGGCAATGTGTCAAACTGTTTATTTTATTGAACAACTATATAAATCCTACGAGTTTAGTCAGAACAAATCGTATGTACTGCTTTGTAAAAAAAGAGTCCTAAAAGCATCAGCTGCCTTTCTTTCGAGAAAACTTGTTCGTGATAACATTATTGAGTTGATGACTTTAATTTAATATCATAAACTAGGTATATATGACTTCCCCATCATGCTATTTTGATGGTGCTTATCTACGTTAATTATGCTCACGAGTATTCACTGGTACGTAAGCTGTATCTTGGCAACTGACATTACATTATTGACAACGGTGCAGCATAATACTGGCGAAAATTCGTGATTAACAGATAACGCTATTCACTTAAATTTTTCTGCTCAAATTTCCTAGTTGTGAAATAATCCCGTTATTGTAAACTCTCTAATCTTATATACGAAGGTAGTACCCGGTACCTATACAACATAAGAATATTTTAGTCAGTAATAATTGTTGATACTCCGAAATCCATTCGCGTAAATCTCACGTCTAAGCAATTTTTCTTTTAACTATTCTCAATATTTTAACTATTACCGGTTAACGCAATAACTCATCATCATTTTATCATTTGTATCATTTTCATATTCAGGTTCAACATACCGCCATTCTTTGTCTGGCCATCTCGAGTGTCGGCCTCATTGGTGGAAACTGGCCGAATCCACTTCCACTCGAGTCGTGTCTCATCAAACCCATTGGGGTACCGACTGACATGGGTCCGCCGTGCCCGAAGGGAGTGCCACTGGTTGAGGATTTGTTGCCGTCTGAGCCACTAGCATCCCACTGATCCGCGCCACCACCCATTCCGATTTGGCAAATAGCCTCCTAAACGAGAAAGTTCTTTAATTTTACTGGCAAAACTCAGGCAAAGTGGTGGTGGTCACGGATCAACGGAATGATATAATATACAAAAAAGAACACGCACATACATAGTGAAAATAGCTTAGCCAAAAAAAGTGTAAAATATGATATTGATATCCGTTGACCAGTAACACCACATCAATATCGAAAACACTCACAAGCTGGTCTATGGCGTGAACTGCTTCTGAGCCGAGCCTAGCCCCAATGCGAGAACCGGGCATTCCCTGTTGAACCTCGTATCTTGACGGGACTACGGGGTTCACCAACAATGGAGGAAACTCCTCCACTTCGCGGAACGACCTGAGAAGACCGAGATGCAATTCCGCTGGCTCGTCCTCAATTTCAAGTACGTATTCATCTTCTTTCTTTTTCTTAGGGGGTTTCGGTCGAGGTAACCAGGATTCAGGAACTTTATCAAGAATATGAGATGTCAAATAATTGTTGGTTTTGTTGCTACGTTTAGGATCCGCGGCGACTGGTTTTCCACTGAATCCAAATGCAGTGCACACACGAGTTAACGCACACGGAATAGAGTGAGACCTGTAAACTAAGCATTACCATTATTATATACATTTGGTGTTAATTGGAATGGACCTCCGTTAAAATTGAAGGATTTCAGTTTTTTCTAAATTTGTAAAAACTATTTCACTGCTCTTATTGCGGTCACGCTGCATGTTCAAGTTTTAGTTTTTCTAGTTTTCGTAGCCGAAATATCGTAAACGAGGCATTTTTCAATATGGTGATCGCTTGCTACGCCTTGTAATCATCGGAGAACATAGGGCTTATTCAAACTGTCTGCATTTCTTCTCTTAAAATATTTATAAAATAATACCTATTCATCATTTTAGTGACATCCGTATCAATATCTTCGTTTATCGAAGTACCGGCAGTACCCTTCACTTTTGCCGTCCATTTTCCATCATCCCCAACAGCAAAGCTCGCTAAAAGGAAAGTTGACGGATTTTTTTCGAAGTTACCGATTACTATTCAACCGACAATATTAACACATTAGCAAATAAACATCACTTGATAGCCACATTTCGAAAAAAATTTCAGTAGACATGTTGAATAAGCGAAGGTTAGTGGACCGATAAAATGCAAAATAAAAATCTGCTCTCTCTTTATATTATTCCAGCACTCATTATATAGATGGTATGCTTCTTCTCTTCGACTTACCGACAAATATCATAGAATCAGTTGGTGCCATTTGTACATCGAATGAACGATCAGTTGGGGAGACCCTCATCTCAATAGCATTGCCGCCTTTGAAACGGCCTTCGGTCATAGTGAGGAAAGACGTCCACAGAGTATTGTGCATTGACTGCTGGCGAATAAGTGCGATCACCTGAAATAATATTTCGTTATAACTATTTTTCATTGATTAACCTTATCCAGATCTCTGAGATCCTTGAGGAAAAATTCTCCAATTACAACATCCTTCTCATCTTTGAAGTAAGCATTTGGAATGTTATAAATATGCTGAGGAAATTGAGGTGGCAGGTTTGTCTTCCTACAGAGGAATGCCGCCTATAAAGAAAAATATTTATCCTCAACTCGCCGACGTAAATTCAAACATCGGACACACATTTCCAAATAGTGTTGTACTTTCTATTTGATGATAATAAATTATTCAATAAAAGCAAAGGTTATTATCATCACTTACATCGAATTCGTATCCACTAGTATGTCGGTAATAGTTGACATGCTGTTTCACAGCAGAGTGCTTAGCCAAAAACTTTTGCATCTCTGCCCAAGTCCATTGGTTGAAGATCATCGGCTCACTGAACTTGAAGCAGAAACAAGCAGGCGCAGTCTTAGTCGAACCATACGGATCTCTGCAACCATTGGATAGAAACGAAGTGATGACTATTATACAATAAGTATGTACGAAATCTTTCTAACAAATGCTTTAAATTGCACTCACCGCAAACCACCAGTTGGCAGCTCCACTGGTTTTTCATATGTAACAAGACTGAGTTCCAGATGAGCCAAGTGATTTAGATCTGAAATACCAATGAAAGTAAAATTTCAAGTATATTCTTTGAAAGTCGATCATATACCGTATCTAATGATTCGAATAATTAACACTAAAATATTCAAAGATATTGCAACTGGCACGATTGTTAATACTTGGAAAAAAGTGCATACTCAAAATAATGCAATCATCATTTCCGAAAAGTATAACATTTTTCAGTGGGGATACTACAAGCTGAACATTTGAAATTTCTATATAAGGCCTACCAATAGAAGTGTCCACTTTTCTCTTTGTATTAGCCATATACGCTGCTCCGACGAAGTAGTAGATCCTTGGTGTAATGAGTCCATTTGGTTGATCCATCCATCCATTTGGAAGAGAATGAATCTTTTCCCAAGTAGCTGAACCACTGGCATGGGATAACCAGGATGTAACTGCTTGCATAGAAGATGTACAGGCTAGTTTATCATTTCTAAACAAATACTATCTGTATAGCTCCCAATATTAATTTACGCATTATGGACAAGTGGAACTGAATCCAACATCTCATAGATGGAAGCCCTCAGTTGCACGATTTCATTCTTCTCCAGCATTTTCTTAGCCAGTGAACATTCTGTCGGTGCTTCACCAAAATAACCGATTTTGACTGTTAACACCTGAAAGTTATTAAATACTTATAAAATTTCTAACGATTATAGCTCGCCTGTTCTTCTCTGCGAACAATCTCAATTTGTACATCTGCATTCCGCAAAATAATTAGTGATGCCTGAGAAGTAAATCCACATTCCATTGATTCGGCGAGTTGCTTCATCCGGGAGCTCAGATCACCTTCCAGAGTGACTGAAGTAATATGATTATTAAACTAGTGGAAAAAATAAACAGATGCAGAAGCACCAAGCATATAATTATGAAGAAATATACTTCACTGCATCAGTGAACAAAATAAGTGTTTTCTGTGCGAGCAGTGAATGAGATCTACACCTCAGTAAGCAGGTAAATGGATCAATGGAATAAAACTATATTCAAAGCTCTTACTTGGTGCATTTCTTCTCAGTATACTCATAGCATTTATCATGTCCTTTCTTTGCTCTGCTTCATACGTAATTTTCTTCTCCTATAATATTTAGATAAACAACCCAAACTACGCATGTTGTTATAGTTCACAACTATCTAATTCAGAACTATGCTTTTATCCGTGGATTATTTATATCAACCACTTTAGGTCAATTTTATCCATATGAATTAATACCTGAAGGTTTCTTCGAAGCGACTGTCCAAATGAATCCCATGTCAATTTGGAAGCATTCTGTCTGACTTTCTCCATCCGAATTTCTGCATCAATTTTATCCAGATCATACTGATCGTCCACTTCTTTCCAAGTGGTCATTGTACTTGTAGCTGGTAGGCCGAATTACTGAAAACATGTCTCGAAAGTGTGCTAATAAAGTAAGAAGTATTTAAATTAAGATAAATTTACAACAACTATTTGCAGCCATTTTCTAACATTAGAGTATATCATAAGAAACAGGTAATGCAGCGTTCGCATCGTTTCAAAAATGAATTGACTGCGAGAGACGCATGGTCAGCTGGGCAGCAGACAGTGTTTTATAGGTCAGAGTGAGAAAATCAGAGAGTATCCAACTCCAAATAAAGAAAGGACTGAAAACGTTCGATGTCATGAGAATCACAATTTATATACTGAATTTAAAAAGTTTATTTATACTTTGAAAATAATTACACATACATATTTTCTATTAGAATGTCAACGCAAGAGAGATCAGTACTACGATTGCAAAATTAACAGATTAACAAAAATTAAAATCAGAGACATGACTAATATTTCTTTAAACTGCTTGGAGACAATTTTTCATGCATCCTTCCAGTTGGATGGGCCAGCCTCTTGTAGGTCTACTTCTGCTATTAAAATAATATTTATCAACCATATTAACATCACCTACTTTTCTTAGCAGCTAGCATCGCAGAGTGAACTGAATCTCTGAATGCCGTCAAATCGTCTTCGCCCGAAAATTATTTCTGATGGGCCATTCTTCTGCTTTCTGATCCCAAAATTTAACTTGAACTGCAGTCACCTAGAGCAAAAATAGATAAACCTAAGAACATCGCAAAATCACCAGTTCTTCAGTACGTGCAACCGATATACTCAGCTCGGAGTTCATAAACAATATGGAGACGTCAGTCACAGTGATACCACATTCCAATGATTCAGCAACTTGTTTCATCTTGTCAGCAAGATTACCACTTCCATTTACTATAACATGAGGTGAACAATTATGAGAGTGATATAAACGTACGTGGCATATGTCCCTTGAGGTACTGAATAGCGTTTCGAATATCGATTCGACCTTCGGCATCAAAAACGATTCATTTTCCCTGAAACCATTCAGTTAATTTAACAAGTTACAAGAAACCTTACCATGAGAGTTTGTCGCAACGACTCATTG
>JAQGAV010003294.1:0-12778 GCA_034691345.1 Phasmarhabditis papillosa | reverse complement strand
GAGGGGCGGTGTTGCAAAAACGAGCGACCGTGTTGTTTAATATTTTGAGAGAAAGAGAGAAGGAACCTCGTTCTCGAGGGGGTCGAGGTCTGAGCGACGGAAAAAGCTGCAAACATTCAAGCTTTATGCTGAAATCATGTAAAGCTTGTTTTTATGCTCTGCTATTTGGAATTCAGAATATGAAAACCCGTGCTTGGAGCAGATTGAACACAATTTTGAGATTCAACGCTCAATAAAATTGTCGACGGCCCGGCCCGGGCAATTTTGAGAACCCCAATTTGAGGGCCATTAAGGAAAGGCCAATTTCTCAATAGGTTTGTCTGGTACACAGTCAGAAAAGTTAGCCGTCTTCTCCAAAAACCTTAAAAATGAACGCGCACAGGTTGGACACTGCTTCGTGACAACTACCAAAGACGCTGAAACTTCATGGAGTAGTGTGCAAACTCCATAAAACTCTGAGCTATCATTTAGAATGAAGTGGCTGCACATATTCAAAGACATTCAGGAAGCATGAGTTATAGTCATAATAAGGCTGTGTTCAAAATTCAAAAGATTCAAAAGTAAAATATTTTTTGCTAAAAATGAAAGCGAAATGAATGAAAGCGGTGTTGAAAATCAAAATAATACGCAGCATACACGGCCTTATTACTTTTGAGTCTTACTATAGTTCCTACCTTTCAAAAGCTAAGCCAATTTCTTAACAAGCGCCTTTACCGATGCAGCGAAAATATCTGACAAAATTATATATTTAAGCTACACTAGTCCTTTAAGAGTAGCTGGTAAACTAATCCCGGAGTGAGAAATGTGGAGTAGTATGAAAGGAGGGCGGAGCCAGCAAGGACTGCTAATCAAGAGATCGCTGATTTATATACTTGTTTAAGCTGATTAGCAATTTAGAAACAAGATTTATGAGATTAGCGAGCTCGAGAAATAAAAGTTATAACAAAGAAATGAAATATTGAAAGAATTGAAGGTAGGCAACTAAACTAAACAGTGATTTTCCACTTCTTTTACACAAGGTCCCCTCATTAGGGCTGGCAATTTTAGGGGCCGGCCCGGGGCCGTAAATTCAAAAAGTCGGCCCGCGCAGGGATAATTTTTATGAAAAAATCGACTGATTTAGGTGAAAATTTTGATAAATAGTATCAGAAAACATCAATAGATAAAGCTTGTTGCATTATTTATTGTTATTGCCAGAAAACAACCTTAAAACTAACCTTTGGCCGACTTTTTGAGAAATCGACCCGGACCGGGGCCGAAAATGTGAGCAACGGGCCGGGCCGGGCTGGCCCGCCGGCCAGAGCTGGTTAGCGGCCCGGCCTGAAATTTTGGAGGTTAGGCCGGGCCGGGCCGGGCGGGATGGTCGAATTAACATGCAATCCGGCCCGGCCTGAAATTTTTGAGGTCAGGCCGGGCCGGGCCGGGCCGGGCCGGCCGGATAACCAGCTCTGACGGAGAGTAGCCTACAGATGCTGGCGCGGTGCTCGCAATAGGGGCTCAGACTAGAGTTGAATTCTTAACACTCCATAATTACTCTTGGAGCTGACTATTCCACCGTTATGAAAACTCGCCTTGGCAACGTCTTTGCAAACAAGCGAGCCAACCATCTCTACATATGATTATCTATATTATCTTATGCTATATAGATGTATCTAGCTTCTATCAAACCTAAAATCGAATGTTCCGAAGGACAACTTTTCCATTTATTTTTACACACTCCAGCTACTGTAATACCACTTTCTGGTACTCCTAGAAAAAGTAGCCGCCAAGAATTAACTACTTTGTAGGCGATTGCAAACATTTTTAGAACACACTTGTAGTGTTTTCTGGAAGTTTTGCGTTGCCACTGTCAAACATCCAGAATAAACTATTTTTCATGCGGAGTTCCCTCCACAGCCTCCGAATGTTTTGTAATAATATTTTAAGATAACCTTCGACGGTAGTCATTTTGATTCCTTCCCCATGTTCTCTCGTAGTGGAAAGAAACTCGTCTGGGGCTCATCGAGGAATGGAAAGACTGAATATGATCTAAACCTATTTATAGCTGATTGGGTATGAGTTAAGAAAACTATTTATGATATAAGAATATTTGCCAGTAAGTGTTGACTGTTGAAAAATACAAATCACTCGAGCATAATGAGGAGGGAAAACATTTTTGTGACAATTTTTCATCAGGGTCGATATTATTATTATAAACTATACTAAAGCTAGAAAAGAGATATTTAAAAAAAATATTTACTTTGCTACGTTATTTTTAAAAAACAAAGTTGTTAAAGTTAAAACAGATGTCAGGCCCGTAGGCCCGTAAGGTCTTTACGGTGCAAGGTATTTCGCGTAGGTGGATGACGCTGAATGGCTAACTGGAATAGAAGAAAATAAAGAAGAGCTAAAAGTAGATCTAAGGAGTAACAGGATTATATCTGAACCACAAGAGGTGTGTTTATTATCTGCAAACTAAAATACTCTTTTACAAATCATATATATATAGTCTGTTTCAAAAGTAATAAGGCCTTGTGATCTGCGTATTTCGTCATTTTTAACACTGCGCCTGCTGGAATTTTACGCGCGCGGTATCAGCAGATTGCAAACTTGCTTTCACTGCCTTACTCAGACAAAACATTGCAATACTCCTGCTTAATAACATGGCATTACTTTTGAATCCGACTATTGTCTATTTAAAAACCGTGCCCCGGCTATAAAGCGTAGCTTAACTATGCAACTACATTTATAGTTGACAAATAACTTTTTATTAATATTAAACGTTTCTAAACAAATCAATTTAGTCTCCTTCTGAACCCTTAAAATGGCAAGATCTACAGACTTCTGACTACGATGGAATTGTGCATTTTGAGGGCGAAAAACACTTTAAAAATGTGAAACAACTAACATTTGGAGGTGAAAATGCAGAAGGATATTTTAGGTAGTAATTAAAACTATAATTATATAATAAATAATACTCGGCACTGGCCCATTTCTATGGCTGAACAAAGCAGAATACTTGATCTATAAAATTATATAAAAACTATTTGTTTATTAACTTTTCTATTTCAGTTTTGATGACTCTAAACTAACCCTACAGGCCACTGGCTACGGCACGGACTGTGATCAAATATATGAATTAGACTTAGATGTAGACCCTAGACAACAAATACTAAGGAGAACTAGCACTGGTGATAATAATAAGCCGGGCCGGCCCGGCAAAATTTTATACGGGATCTTTTCTTTCACCTTTATAAGGAAAGTGTGAAAGAATAGCCTTTATATTGACGGCTTGCAAAGGGGGCGGGGTCCGTGCCACTATCAATAAGAATGCAAATAGTTAAATTTTGGACTTGCCTCGTGTTGAGAAGTATTTTATGGCTTTATGTTTAAATCCGTACTCTGCACTCAGTCGTATGGCCCAGGGATCAGAATCCCGGGTCAGAGCCTAATATGTTTAAGTCGGTGCAGCCAGTTCCAACTCTAGTCTTTCGAATGCTTTAAAAAGAATGTGAATTCGTCTCTTCTCACCTTTTTTACGTATCCCCATGTTCACAATAATGAAACGCTAGCGTCCATGAATTTTTTTTAACAACAAGTTATTTTTAGGCCTCGGCGGAACAACTTGTTCATTCTTTTTCAAAGAAGAAGACAATAACCATCGATTGTATGCGGGAAACTTCTGGAATCTAAATGTAAGCGTAGTTTTAATACTGAAGTATAGGACGCGAGCCGGGCTGCTCAACGCAAGGCCGATTCCTGCTTAGGCCGATTATTTAAACCCGCTGTCCGGGCCCGACCTTGCCCAGCCCTGTTCGCGCCCCCTGTCATCTAGAAACAATTTTCATAGATTTTTATGTTTTGAAGGGTTCAAGCCCATTTACGACAAGTTTTTTAATACCTCATTATTCTCTAGATTCTTAGTTTATAATTGACCCGGTGCTTTTTCTAATTGAACCTTAGCTTGTACAGTCAACTGTGTACCAAAATACAATAGTAACTAGCGAAAACTCGGGTTAGGACCGGAGATAGCCCAAATCTGTTACGCCCGTTGTGTTTCCCGTAGCTGAGTTAGTCTAGGAACATAGTTTCGTTAATTCTATCGGTTATTCTATATATTAAAGTATAGACAACTGTATAGTCTGTTACAAAACCTAGACTCCATCGCGCCGGCCTCATTCGATGCGCGGTGTTGCAAATGTTACCTTCAAAAATGTTCCAAATTGCACAAATTCAAATTTGTTGAAGGCACCGCGCATCGATTAAGGTGGGCGCGCTGCAGTCTATGTATTGATAGAAACTGTAATTTCTATTTTAGTTGAGCAACAAAACAGCTTATCCCGATATTAGTAAGACTTGTCCACAGAAGAAATGTCTATATCCAGAGACAATAACAGATCCTGTATTGAAACAATTGTGTAATGCATCCTATACATGGGACATATTCCCAGATTATGATATATTTAAGGTAGGTGGAAAATAATGTATTTATAGATAAATAATATTGATTGTTGAATAAGTAGAAATAACAGAAATAAAGCAATACAAAAGTTTCTTTAAGAAAAAACATATTTGTGATAGTCTACGGACAAATCTCTTGTAGTTTAAAGGTCTATTTATTATAAGGCGAGCGCACAATTATATCGGTTGCTTGTAGATTTTGTTTCGTTTTCCGCGCTCCTTCTAAATTCTACAGTACACCTTTGCCAACGATTCATCCGTCGACTATAACTTTTTAATATTCTTAGCAAGTTTTTAAGTAGTATGAAAGAATGAATGTGGGAATTCCATAGCAAATCACCTAGTAATCGGAGGTATTCGGGGGATTCGATACATCTAACATTTAAAATATTTTGGCAACATTAATCTATAGCCAATCTCAAGACCTAGGTTTCCAGCGCGGTGTCTCAGGCGGGGCGCAGGGTTATAAAAAATGGATGTACTGTTGGAAAAAACGCACCATGGCGACCGATCTTACATTCATTTTTATAACACTGCGACCTGTTCGTGATACCGCGCTGGAAACCTGGTCTTGAGATAGACTATATATTACTGAACGTAACTGACTAAAGCATAAATACCTATTAAGTAAATATAGTCGAATTCAGAAGTGAAAAAGGCCGTGTTAAAAAGTTTAAAGGCCTATTTCGCCGCACTTTTTTACTCTTCAACGTTTGCTAAACCAGCAAATAATCCTTGAAAATACACACACGGCTTTTTATTTTTGAATAACTCTATATTTTTATAAATTATGTAAACACTCTATCTGCCTTAACCCCGCCCCCTTTATAGGTTGACAGTTACGGTAACTTAGTACAACAACTAACAGACCATGCTGGTTATGATGCGGAGGCTGTTCTTTCTCCAGACGGACAGAAAATAGCCTTTACTTCAATTAGATCCGGAGACTTAGAGTTATGGATTATGGATGTAGACGGGAGCAATCAGAGACAGGTTAGGTTAGGGCGGAATTAACTGCGGACCCTTGTCTATATCAAGAGATAGTTTTTAAGTCACACAATGTTGCACTCATCGGTTAAGCGTACTGCCAAAACCAGCGAGTGTGCTTTATTTTGCCGAAACTGTGCCAAAAGCTACAGTAACCATTCATTAAAATTCACCATTCCTAAAAATATGCGCGAATTTTCATTCAAAAAGAGTACAAAATGACAAGATGTGCAGGTTGTTGCTCATCAGGGTTTTCGTTGTAAGAGTCATATGCCTTTTCTTAACCGACAGAAAATGACTGTTTCAACATGTTGTGCAGTGGGATAACCAGTTAAGAAGCGGTGTCATATAAACATGAATGGAAAACCGGGGGGATTGGTATTCCGTTCTTCCAAAGTACATTCACTGTATTCTAACACCGCTTTGTTTACCCAGGTACCTGATATCACGCCCCAGGGCGCGCCCTTTTGTTTCGTGGATCCGGCTATTGATACAGACTATAGTAGTCGGCGGGCCGGTCTAGGCCCATTTTCTACCACTGGGCTACTGAGTGTTATGTTATGGGCAAGACAGGGGTTCGGATTGGCGGGGCCAGGCGGGGCCGAGCTTAGAGCAAGTATTTGGACCTGTCTGAATAGTAAGAAAACCGTTCAATTAACTTCAACCAAAATATTTCTATTTGGATGTTTTTAATTAATAAACCTATTATAATAATCTTCCAGTTGACCTTCGAACTTGGCTATGATGGGGGCTGTTTCTTCTCGCCAGATGGAAAAAGACTTATATTTAGAGCAAGTAGACCTAATACTACAGAAGCTATTGAGAAATATACGGTATGCACATTGGTATAAATTAGTTTTTGTAATATACCCGTTTCGGACCGCGCCCAAAGTTACGGATGGTCTCCAGTTATTCGTACTCCCGCACCTTCAGTTTTGAATCTCATTGAAACACAAGGAAGAACAATAATAAACATTTCGGCATCGTTGCCCCCGAAAACCCTGAATCGTTTCAGTTAAGACTCATATGATTATTGTTCAAGCCTGTTCGGCGGACTAATCGCATGCAGCAAAAGGTCAAAAAAAATGAAATGGAGCATAGATGATTGTTTTAGAAAGTTAAAAACTTGAATCAATAATTCATTATATTCATATTGAAGCTTCACAGTTACTTAAACGATTTCCATTTTCTCTGTTAAAACCTTTTGCAAGGACTGGGACTGGGACTGGGCCAACACGGTTCGTTTGTGAAATTCTGAGCCAGAAACTGCTGCCCTTTTTTTGCGACCCCACTTTTCTAACGTTATTCATTAACTACTTTTACAAATTCTAGATGCTTCGTTCTTATAATCTAGTTGAACCTGTTGACATGGAGCTGTTTGTTATTGACATTGATGGTCAGAATATGAGACAAATAACTCATCTAGGAGGCGCCAACTGGGCACCCTATTATCTAAATGATAATAAAAGAATAGTATTTAGGTAGGCAAATAATAAACATTGAGAGCGAGCCAAACTGGGCCGGCCCCTGTGGCCTTTCTTTTCTCAGCCCTGAGGCTTAGTTCCAACAAGGGCTACGCATTTTTAAAAATTCCGGTTTGCTTTTTCTGGAATTAATTTCTTGTCATTCCGGACATTTCTGATCCCCACCGACCTCGACCGACCTCGACCGACAGGTCGGTTGGCACTTCTGCCCAAGTCGGTCGCAACCGGTCGCGACCGGTCGGCATTTTGCGGAATCATGGTTCGAACTCGTGAACGGAAATATTAGCGAAAACGCTGATATTTATAAAATAGTGGAAAAGAATCAGAAGAAGGGCTCGAAACAGAAGTCTACTTAGACATTGCCCAACATATGTGAGGTTTTGTTATAGTGTGATTCAAGATGAATATTGGAGTGTTACTTTCATATTTTGAGGAAATTCTGTATATATTTTAAGTTTTCGAATACTTTCAAAGCCATTTTCAATGAGATTCTTTTTTAACACTCCATTATTACTCTCGAATAAGACTATATCTAATTGTAGTATTATCAAGAGATATGTAGGAATTTAGGGCAGTATTCGAGGAAGCCGTGGTTTTAATCTTCACCTGGTTTTGCTCGCACGGCACGCCAAGAGTGGCAAATGAAGTAAAGGGCTGCTCTAAATTTCGTTGCGGGACCAGTCACTATTTTGAACACTGGCGAGCCGTGCTCGTAAAGCATAGGAATTAAGGAATTAACAAGAATTAATTGTTTATTAGAATAATATCCCAGAATCAGTAGCTCTAGAGTGCGCCTGTACTTTTAAAATAACATCCACATATCTGAAGCTTTGATTCACCAAGTAGTTATTCCGAAACTGCAAAATAACCTGGATCATCGTATAAATTTATTATTTTAGTTCTAACTACGATGATGAAAACAATGGTTTCGGCGCCTTTTCTCTCTATGTTATAAACGACGATGGAACGGGTCTTGAAAGGGTTAGTCAGCATAATTAGGGATTAATTAATAAGTAAATCTGTGAATCTATCATAAAATGTAACTAAACAATCTGTTTATTGAACGTCTGTGCCAACTTCCACGATATCATCACGGGGTTATCGCTGTTTTATGAAATAGACTATTACAAGAATCCTGATGAACTAATTTTTTATTCATTTTTATTTAACACCGCTGTCGCCCATGGAACTGCGGTAATGAGTTACAAACACTTCCAGAAGGGATGACAAACGTACCCGAAAGGACCTAGAACATTTTATATGTGGACAGCCCGGCCCGTCCCGCCAACCGCTGCCCCAAGATGTTTCAAAGCATATTTATTACAGGTAACTTACGGTGACCAATGGCAGTTCAATTCCTTTGCTATGATGAACTATGCTGGTACTAAACTAGTCTGGGGTTCTTCTAGAAATGGATCCAGCATGTACGATCTTAATCTTTTTATTGCTGACTGGGTTGATCCTGTTAGCACGGAACCAACTACAACTACGGTGTTAACTACAACTAAATCAATTAGTTTTATTAATATCTCAATTATTACTGTATTTACTATATTGTTATGGGTATTGTAATTATCATTTTTGTGTTCTATTTTTGTTTATTAAACGTTTTTCTGACTTCATGAATTGCTCTCACACATAAATGGTAGAATTCCTCGAGGCAGGGTTTCGGCCATTCATTCCGGAATCTTCTGAGCAGATACGCTCCTTTCTAACATTCAGTCTTCCGGAAGTGGTGTTTATTTAAAGCGAATGGACTTCTGAAGGAAAGGCTCCCAATCAACAGATTTTAGCATTACGTTTTTATATTATAACACCGCCCCTTGAGGATATTTCGCTCGAAACCTATCTTGCTACAAACTATAGATTATTTCAATGGATAAAACTCTACTCTAGGTAAAACCGGAAACTGGGCCTTGTTTTATGATTTATTCATACACATTTATACATATAATTGGAATAATATAAATAATAATAATAATAATATTAAGTGTATTTATATATAGTTGGTTTATAAATACTTTTTGACTAGATCTTTTTTCGGCTAAGCTGTGGATGGTACAAGTAACTGAGAACACTAGAAAACTGAGGCCAAAGACAAAATGAAAGATTTTTTTGAAGGAAAACCGGGTCTTGTATCTAATTTCAATAATACAATTAAGAAAATAAAAATAAAAATAATCCGAACTTTCGGACTACTCGATTTGTAGTTCGACATGGAGCAATCAATTAACATTAAAAAAGAGTTATTTTGAAGTACAAGGTTTCTTATAAGAAAAGTTAGTTTTAGTGTAAAATCAACATTTTAATCAATCAATAGGTCTTAATATAAGTTGGAATGTTATTTTACCGTTAACAACTAACGGCGATTCTTTGTTCATTAATTCTGTACTATCAATGGGAAAATCTGTTTCCAAATCGGTAGAATACCTAAAATACGGAGATTAGCCATCTATTTTAGGCTCTATTATTGCTCTGATTCCTTTCTATTTCGATTTCTGGTGCGGGTTCGATAGCTCCCCCATCCTAATCCGGATTTGGCTCCGTGGGGTGTATGCCTAACCACACTTTGGTTCTACTGACGCAAGCAAATAGAAAAAAGTCCAGTTGACTCGGCTAGCAAATCTCTGACTTCCAAGGACCGGCAAATGTTGGCTACGTACAACATTTCTTATCCAAGGGGTTCGTATATTAGAAAATGTTTGCAAGATTGGTGCAAAATATCAACCAAACTCATCACGAAAGAAGTTTCAACTCCGTAGTTATTTTTTCACCGAATAGCTATCCTAAGCGAGGGGTCGTTTTGAAAAAAATGATGGGAAACAATTTCCTTCCCATCATTGCCGCTCCTTGCTGACTTCGACTAGACCCAGCCCTATCTATGGCGGAGTATGTGAGGACAATTGCAATTTGCTCAGGTGACCTTTTTGCTCTGTTGTATTCTGGTAAGGTCTATCGTAAGAGAATGAGCTTCCACAGTTAACTCGCTAGACCCATTATGACGCTTGCGGGACCTCAGTGATTTGAAGAATTTTTGAATTTTGTGAATTTTGTGAAAAGTATTTAACTAACCTTGTTTTTGTAAAACTCTTCTTAGCACTGAATGATTTTATCACCTTCTTCTCATCTACAACGGACAACATGTACTCAATTGATCTAAATAAGCAATAATTACAAAAATAACATTATTACTTTATTTAATAAAACAATATATACACTATAAGGGCTTAGCTGTATAAACCCGCGAGTTTTGACACATTGGCTTAGAATAGAATATATAAAAAAGTGAGCCTTTACTCAAAAGGGTAATTTAACACCGCCTCTCTCCACAATACCGCGCTGGAAAATTATCTTTTGATACAGAATATAACACGCGCCGTTACAAATAGGGCAGCGGGCGTGCGGCCTGATGAGGCAATATAAAATATTTTGAATAAATTACAGGTTTTACTTGCTTTATTTGTATAATTGTATAAGCACAACCCTCGATTCTATCTTTCCTATAAATGTAAAGCGACTGTTAGTCTTAAAAACACACATCAGCCCTAAGCGACCAACTATTTTAATTTACGCACCAGCTGCCCATCTGTCCAACGGCGCGCGGACCGTAAGTTGGCAGGCAGACTATATTTAAATATATATTTAATAATAATATTAGCTACCTCGAAGTATCAATATCTTCTGAAACAAGCAGGGCTTTTATCCAGTTTGGGGTGGAATTTAAATGTAATGTTGACCACATTTTAACAGTCCAATGCCAACTTTGTAAGGGATATGTACATGATCTTGTGGAGAACTAAAGGTTATAATTAGGTTTATGTATTAAACTATAACCCGGGTTGCCAGCCTGGCCTGTCCTGGATTTCTCAACTTCCATCAAGCCAGGCCGAGGTTCAAATCGCTTGTCCCAAATTTGGCAGTTTGGTCTTGTCCATTTTAGTGTTTAAGTAAGTTATAGTTATAGTCAGCGCCAAGAGTAATGATGGAGTGTAAATAATTCAACGCTCGTCTGAGCGCTTTTTGCGAGCACCGCGCCAGCATCTGGCGGATACTCTCCGTTCAATATTGCACACTGCATGTACGCGCGTGCAATTGCCTTCAGGTGCAGTGTTAAAAATCCAAAAAATACGCAAGTAACACTCCATTATTACTCTCGGTGCTAACTATATATAAGTTATACAATAAGGCGAGGCCAGCTAGGTCACGCCTGACCGTAATAGAGATGTTACAAATAAATCTATAAGAAAATGTCCCTGAAGACCCCGGAAAAACTGAAAAAGAATCTTAAACATACCTGAATAGCTTGATCTATCTTCTGTTCAAAGAAAGAAACCGAATCAATAGACATTCTTTTATGCCATCTAACATCCTTGTAATTGCGAAGTAGAAACTGTGTCGAGCTAAACTCTCTGAAAGATAAATATTTAGTATAGATCACGGCTCACCGCGCCCTAACGCAACGGGACAGAGCAAATTCGAATAGTGAAATCTTGCGGCTCAATTCCTTGACTATTTCACCGAAGAATTTATGTTTATTTATATGTCATTGGAAAGGCCATAGTTCAATCTGTGGGACTGAGTTTTTTCCAATGTGGTTCAAGCGTTCTTGGGAAGAATTAACTTTAAGTTGTAAATGGGACACAGTCCTTTAATCCCACTGTCTTCGTTGGCGGCCGTCAGATGAGTTCAGAAAATTTTAGCATTAGAAGCGTGAGCGAGTTTGTGCAATGCCAAACATTGAAAAAAGGCAAGGAACCCGGCCTCTAAGAACTCTCAGAAGGCAAACTATTCTGATCTGACCATGTAGCATTCGTCTTCTAAACAGTTCTGTTTTAAGGGAGTCCGGGCCCCTATAGTTTTGGATTGGAATAAGAATAAGCTATAGTCTATAGCCAACAAAAGACCGCAGAGCACTGTGGTATGCTGCGTATTTCGTCATTTTTAACACTGCGCCTGCTGCATTCTACGCGCCCAATATCAGCAGATTGCAAACTTTCTTTTGCACTACCTTACTCAGACAAAATACTGCAATACTACTGCAAACCCAATTTTTATTAAAACGGCCTTATTATTTTTGAATTCGACTATAACTTACTTTGCATTAACTCTGCTCGATAGTGGTAGTGCTTGCCATTTATAAGCCAGTAATATCAACGGGTGGAATATTTTAGGATAAGATTCGGCTATGGGGGAACGCTCAACTAACGAGAGTTCATCAGCGGTCATATACGGAAACCTGTAAGATTAATCAAATATAATTGGAATAAATTGATTTATATGTGCAAATTGTAATGAAACCGAGTCGGACAGAGAAATTGGGCCGCACCTGGCTCCATTTATAAGATTTAATTCTAAAAATGATATACTTATGTATTTCTGCCCGATCCGGACAAAACAGGTCTTTTCAAGATTTCAGCCAGTAGGGACCTTAAGGTTCTACCGCTGTAAAAGATTCTTGCAAATTTGTTCTGATTCGCGCCTCCCTGGATGTTGTGCTGTAAAGTTCCACTTCCTATGGTTCCCTTGTCTCACTTCTTCGCTCCAAATATCTGTGATCTTGTGTTGCGTAAAACAAATAAACAAACTTTTTAAACTCCAGTTTATAATATCACTATTTTGATTCCAACTAAAAACACGTCTTATAAACTTTACACTTTGACTATTACTAAACAATCTATTACAACCCTGTCTTCCTGACTGGTCGTTAGCTGCTTACCTTATGAGTGGTATAATCTGTGATATAAGGGGTGTTGCAGTAGGTCCTCTTCTTTCTGGATGATTAGGAGTATTATACGCAAGTAACACTCCATTATTACTCTCGGTGCTAACTATATATAAGTTATACAATAAGGCGAGGCCAGCTAGGT
>JAQGAV010003293.1:0-12787 GCA_034691345.1 Phasmarhabditis papillosa | reverse complement strand
GCAGGATTCGAACCTGCAATCTTCTGCTCCGTAGGCAGACGCGTTATCCATTGCGCCACGCGGCCATGTTTTCAATTGTTCTAGGAGTCTATACTAACTATCTTCTTACAAAACCCTAGTAGACATAGATTCGTTTTGCCTTAAAGTCTATTTCATACCGTTCGGATATAAAACATTTGAAATTGTTAATTTCACTCCTACGTTCAACTAACTCACTAAATACTTCATTAAAAGGAACAAAGGCTAAAAGATTTCGACCACGGCAGGATTCGAACCTGCAATCTTCTGCTCCGTAGGCAGAAGCGTTATCCATTGCGCCACGCGGCCACATTTTATGAGTTTGTTGTAAGATCTATCTCTCAGTTTCAACTCTCTTTAACGTTCTATTAATGCTCCCATAACTGTTGGTAGACATAATTTGCACAATTCGTCCTCTTTTTTAAACCCCAAAAGTGTTCCCGGCCGACCGTAGTAATTTTTTAAAGGCCCGGGTCGGTCTTTTAAAACCCAATTCCTGCCTCGACCTAGAAAGAAGAATTTCGGTTCCACGTGCAGTTCAATCAATTAGTCTGACGTCACTGAACTTCTAGAAAGTTCAGTTGATATCGAAAGAGGCGAGAGACATTTATTGTACGTGTTAATAGCAAGAGAGAACGCAGACAATTGATAAGATAACCTTCTTTGAAGTAGAAACTATGTGTGATCTGTATATCAAGGTTATTTAAAATAAATTCAGTTGAACTGGCTTGCCCGGCCCCACCGTCAAATTCTGTCAGTTTTTCTCAGCCTTATTGTTACTATAAACTCCTCTTAATGACAAATAATATTATATTTATAGTCTATATCAAGAGCTTTCCAGTGAAGTATCCTACAGAGAGGCGGTGTTGTATAAAAATGAATGGAAAATTGGTGAACTGGGAGCCTTTTCTTCAAAAGTGCATTAATTTCTATGAAACACCGCTGATCCATAGGATACTCCGCTTTCTTCTGTTAGCTTCCTTCGTTTCCTTATTCCATTGTTTTAGTGTGGGTCTTCATGTTTTCAACTGATAACGCTTGCGTGATCCTAAATCACGTGGTCACTCCATATCATTATAAATTAATATCATTTTTGTTCTTTTTCTCTTTGTTTACAGTCATTTCTCTCTAAAACGGGTAAGCGCCGGTACCCCAAACGGTTTGACGAAGTAGCTGCTGATGTAACCACACTGAAGCTTATATTAGAGTTCGCTAGAACTGGGTTGGAAGTTTTCGAACTAAGAAAATTGATCTCCTCTTATCTCCTGCTTGCTATATTGAAAATTGAAAATTTGATTGTTTGTTATTTGAACTTTTGTACGCCAAAATTTCTAAACTTAAGGCACGGTACACTAAAAATTGTTTCTCATTTTTAAGTCCTATTCGATAGAGATAGTCATTCTGAATTGACATATGAAAATTTGTTGAGTGTACCGTGCCTTTAAAGCTCGATGCTCACATAGTTTCAACCAACCATGGATATTATAGTTCATCTCAATACCTAGGTTTCCAGCTCGGTATCACAAGCGGGGCGCAGTGTTATGAAAACAAAATATAAAATATAGCGGTCGGCATGGTGCGTTTTCTCCAAAAGTACATTTAGGTTTTATAAAACTGCACCCCCGCTTGTGATAACGCGCTGGAAACCTAAGTCTTGAGATAGACTATAATTTAACGAAATTTAACGCTTTTTCCCTTCTCATACAAACTACAAGAAATCTCCCTTTTAAAGACTACTCGCGTTCTTTCGGTTGAACATCGATAGCCGTCCCCATTCCTATCACTAGTCGTAAATCTACACACACAGTCCTTTATTTCATTTCTTGTAATCAGCAAACGGAGCTAAAATCATTTTTCATGACGGGGCAAAGGCGCTTTGTTCCATGAAATAGCGGAGTTTTGGCAAAATAATCCAAAAATGATGAGCTAGTGACCTTCGATCAGCTAAATAATCACTTTTTTATCTAAAGAAACAATTTTTTGGAAGCTTACGGTTTGGAAGCTGAGCTTAAGAGCTGTTTTTGTCCGTAAAAAGTCACCTTATTTGGAATGATCGAAAACTTATTCAGCAAACATATGATGTTTGACAACTTTGTATAGGAAAGTTCAATGAACTGTTCGAATGTTATTAACAAACAGACCATAAGATGAGATTTCGATTCTTACAGTCGTATTCAAGAGTAATAATGGAGTGTTATAGTCCTGCAAATTTTCCTTCAAATTCGCTGGAAAATACCTTCCCTCTCTTCGGGCGAGAGAACTTTTGAACTTTCGTATGAGGCCGGCGCAATGTAGTCTAGGTTTTAAAACAGACTATACCTTTTTATATTTTTTATATTTTTGTCTGCAGAGCCACGCTTTATGATATCCTTTGGCAGCCAATTTTGATTAGAAAACCTCACCTTAGACTTTAACTTTAACGGGTTTCTGATCCCGGGTCCTTTAACCTAGAAACCAAGAAGTCAATAAAACTTTTTATAGTCTTTAAACCTATGACTGTTCATTCCTATTTAATTATTAATTGACATGTAATGTATATTTGTTTTCCATTTAACCCCTTCAGCCCGTATCATACCTTTTTTATCGGAAATATTAATATCTTTCTATTCTCGCTGTTGTTGGGTATATTCATTGACAAAAAGGGCGCATGTTGGAATTGAAAACATGCAATTTTAGAGTATATAAGGAAGAAGAATGAATGAATAAGTCTCTTTCTTGGTTAATATATATTAAGAATCATAATTTAGTTCTTTTTTAGGTTTAGTTAGGTGTTATATAGTCCACAACAAAAAGAAGACTGCAGTGTTATATGGTTCGATACGCAATTTTTTGTTTGCCGTCAGAAAAATATTATTGTACTAGTTTCATGTTGTATCATGTCCTGAAAAAGACAAATACGCAATTGCGGAAGCCTATGTATACCACCGCGCTCTGCGGTCTTTTGTTTATTATGGTCTATAATTTGTGTAAGATCTGGATTCCCATCCCGCGGTATCTAGAAGTTCATTTTATACTGTCACCCGTGTTACTTGATATACATACTTTCTTGTTAAATATAAGTTTACAAAATGAATATAAAGTCGGGCTTCTCGAGGTCTTTTCTTTAAAAGGAAGTTCATTTTTATACATTACCTTTCACGATACCCTCGACGATAATCTGCCATAGTTTCGTTGGCTATGCTAGTCTGTTTCGGCTAGCGTAGGACACTTTTATTTGTGATAATTCAAAGTTACCTCATTCTAACGCATTAAAATGTACTTTTTTCAAAAAAAAAAAAGGTTTTCGCCAATAAGTTAACCCTCCACAGTAACCCTCTTCCCTTTGGGAACAATGTATATTTTATTTTATTTAACAGACATTCATAATTCGATCAGCAAATTTGTCCCATTTAAGACCTTGACTGGGAGATTGTACTTCCGCCTATAGTTTTTTTAAGTGGGTCTTATTTTTAAGTTTCTTTGAACATGCAAAAAAAGTAACTTAACAGAACTTTAGGAGTTTTGAACTTTTTAACAATTTATTTGGGTACGTGAGATTGTACCTCTAGCCTGTATCGGTAGCTAGGTTCCATAGTGTTACTTAAAAATAGATTCATTTTTATAAAACACCAAAGGATAATATGATGGGTACTTAGCTATCATAAGAAATCTCATCCTTAGTATCTCAGTGCAAATTGAGCATGGGATTGGAAAGTGCAATTCTATGAATTCTTAAGTTCCGTAGTTTCTATCATTTTAGTCTATTCTAACCTACTACTAACTACACTAATTATGAATTGTAAGTTTCAATTTGTCAGCTAGACTTCATCAGAATACTTAGCGACTAGATTCATGAGTGAGGGTCGAAACCAGATCTATCCAAAAAGGACCTGTCCCCTTCAGAATTTAGGGCCTGCCCCGTTTATTACGAGCCTTTCTTCTGCTTCACGGCCCCACTTCTGAAGCTAATAATTGAATTCGAAACGGCCGGTGAAATTCAGCTTTATGCTGTATTTTATAGTTGTTTCTAATATTTTTCTTCGACCTTGACTTCTTTTCGACCAATATAACAAACGATAAATGACGTTACACTTAACACAGTGAATCGGTCACTTCACAAAGGGCGAGAAAGCTTATGATCGCGACTTTTGCGATTCCTAAAAAAAAGTAATCGCTCAATTTATAGTTAAGAAAAGGAACTTTCATTGTTCCTGAAGTATAGTCGTTGGCAAGAACTAGGTGTCCAACGCAGCATCCTAGATAGATGTAGTGTTAGATTAGAACCAATGGCTTTTGAAGGAAAGGCTCCCAATTCACTATAATTTTTATATAACACCGCACAGCTTATAAGAATACTGCGCTGGAAGCTTAGCTATTGACACAGAATATACATCAATTATGAACCCACCCCGGGAATTCATCTCTCGAAATGTAGTACAGTTTTGGTAAACTCAATTTAATAAAACTAATAACTTTTTATCTACTACAGCTGGTTTCTAACTCGATTGTTTTTAACAAAGATTTGTGCCAACTAAGACATTTCGAGAAGGGGATGGTCTTAGGGACGGCTATCCATGTTTTGAACCAACAAAGATAACCTGTTATTCTATGACGCTTTGCTCCATTGAACTATGATCTGAACATCGAATGATTGTGGTCCGGGGTCCTATATAAACACAGGAACCACTTTATGTGAGTATTCTGACCGAATGCTGGCGCATTCTGGCTCGGGTACCCGGTCTTCCAACCAGTAGCCGTATCCACCAACATTGCGGAAAGTTCCCGAAAGTTTTGTGGATACCGATTTGCGGGAACTAAGTCAACGGGAACCGGGTACCCGGAACTATCGGGAACTCGTTTTTGAGTTCGCGGATTCGGCCACATGAATTCCAACCAGCATTTCCGGGTCCCCGGCCCCGATTTTCACAAATATACTGTCACGTGGCGCTCCATTCACATTTTTTATCATTGGCAAACTAGTGACAGTTCCTCGGCCATTTGATTGCTAAAAGTGGCAAGTAGCTTGCGACTTCACATCAATCATTCGAGTAGGCGAATAGGTACGCGTTGATTCTCGGCCCCACTGCCACCTATATGGCACATCTAGATCGAACCATTTTAGCAGCAACTTATCAGTTTTTATAAATGATTTTCTAATCTATAAAACTGACTCCCAGCATCACTATATATATTGACAAAGTGATCATTCCAATCCTTTTCAACAAAAGTTGACCATGCGGCAGGTGTTGGCCAACACTCTGTAAACGCAGGGTGTCAATACTACAAAATTTTCTACTCAGCTACTTCTCTTAGTTGTATAGCCTATTACGAATGCTGGTTTTTCAGCGTAATATCCTGTGACCGAAGTATAGAAACGCCCGGGTGGCTGTGCGAGCATTTCAGAATTGTTGCCCGGGTAGGCTAAAAACTGCCCGGGCACCCTACCGGGCGTTTCTATACTACGGCCACTGGAGATCAGCGGTGTTGGATTGAAATTAATGGAGCATCATTGGATTCATTTTAATCCGACACCTCCTCTCCCTAGGATACTTCTCTGGAAACCTAGCTCTTGAATCAGTTCTACAGTTCAAACCTAACTCCACGATGTATAAAACTATAAAATATCTTTATTTCACTTCTGTGATTATAGTTATTGTATATTTCACCTTATCTTGTTTTTGTGAACCAAAAATCAACATACTAGTATATTTAGTTTGCCTTTGGCCCCTTTTGATAAGATATATATAACTACAGGGGTACAACTATTCCCATTTAAAATGATCAAAACACATTTGTTTACAACAAACCCCATATAAAACTGTAATTATTTTATCAATCTCTATCATTTCTTGATTATTTTTGAGAAGGTTTCACCCTTTTTGGTCAAATTCTCAGCGCACACGTGTGACTGTAAAGTCCGAAGTGATGTATGCGATACGGTGTAATAAGAATCTAACCCAATACTATTTATATTTAAGAGATATTATTGTATGTAAAGTTAAAGGACATTTTCGATAGTTATTTTCAAAAGTTTTAGTTGTTCTTTTTTATATAGTCTGCATCAAGAGTTAGGTTTCTAACGCAGTGTCGTTGAGAGAGGCGGTGTTTTATAAAAATGAATAGAAAATCGGTGGATTGGAGCCTTTTCTTAGAAGTACATTCTTTTTAATCGAACTCCGCTTCTTTGCATGCAGAATACTACGCTGGAAACCTAGTTCATGATACATACTATATTCCACCTCAAGACCTAGGTTTCCACCGCGGTATCACAAGCGGGGCGCAGAGTTATAAAAATGAATGTAAAAACGGTCGACGTGGTGCGTTTTCTCCAAAAGTACATTTATTTTTGTAAAACGGCGCCCTTATCGTGATACCGCGCTGGAAACCTAACTCTTGAGATAGACTTTATATTACAGCTTACCATTAGAACGACAGCATAATACGAAAGTAGCAACGGCGTTAAGAAATTTGAATAGAAAAGGATTTTATAACTTTATTCTTGCCTTTTTTTTATTTATTATTAAACTGATTTTCACTGTTTCCAGTATTCAGCGCAATCAGCAGAATGTCTTCCATTAACAATAACTCTGTAGAGAATGCTGAGACCAAGAAACACATTGAGTAAGTCGGATAAGAAATTCAACAAAAGAACTATCTTAACCTAGCAGGAGTTCTCTAAATTGGTCTGGCCCTCTGCCTCGGGCTGGGCCCACTACATTTTCCGAATGCCGGGCCAGGCCGAGTAATTCTAAAAAACGTTTGAGAAACCCTAAGCTAGAATGTTCGCTAATAGATTAGTAATCATAAACAAGGTTTTTGAAAGATATTTGAGCCAGTATACTGAACAGTATCCTGCAGAGAGATGGTGTTATATAAAATGAATATACATCTGAAGATAAGGCTTCCAATCCAACGATTCTCCATTTCTTTTATACATCACCGCTGCACCCCAAGATACTGCTCTGGTAACCAATCTTTTGCAACAGAGTATATTTGGTAACCAACACTGCTTCAAAAGCATCCCAGTACTCATAGAATTGACTAAACCCAAGTGTTTTAGCCCTCGCAACTACGACGACCTTCTCGCAGTAGTGGAATCAATCAAGAGCCAAGTTGGAGTCGAGAGATCCAGAGCCGAGGTAACGAATCAAAGCGGCAGCTTAAGAATCTTCTTTTATAGATCGGTATCATTTGCGGTTCCGGATTGGGTCCTATTGGAGATGAAGTTGAAGATGCATTCATTCTCCCATTTGAGAAGATTCCAGGATTCCCAGCTACGCATGGCAAGTTTACGCGCTGACGAGGATTGTCCGGAATTGCAACTAAGATCCCGATATTAAGGATTACTTGAAATTTTAGGATTTTAGTAGGTTTCCAGCGCCGTATCCTGGGAGCCGCGGTGTTCTATAAAAATGAATGGGAAATTGGTGAATAGGGTGCCTTTTCTTCAAAAGTACCTTCCTGAAACCTCGTTCTTGATATAGACTATAGCAATTGTGTAGGATATGAGCTTGTCAGTCATTTTTATAGATAAACAAAGTGTCAATCACAATATTTAATAGTTTATTAATAAAGACACATTAATATCTGGTACCGATATAGACTCTAGTGATAAATGAATTGACGAAACGTTAACAATTCGGAAAATTACGAATGTCCACAACTACAGGTCCTATTTTGCAATTTAAAATGGGATATTCCGGACAATTCTGAATGAAATAATGAGCATAGTATGATGTCCAAATAAACATTCCAATGAAATTCAAGATAGGAAATTGTCGTAAATGCCTCTATTTTACAAAAAAAGTATTCAGCT
This sequence comes from Phasmarhabditis papillosa, assembly GCA_034691345.1. Classification (NCBI taxonomy): domain Eukaryota; kingdom Metazoa; phylum Nematoda; class Chromadorea; order Rhabditida; family Rhabditidae; genus Pellioditis; species Pellioditis papillosa. Next base: position 4,974 of record JAQGAV010003293.1, on the reverse strand, counting down.
AGATCAACATAACTATTTATCCTCAAATATCCTGTTATATTGCTTATTTACAGTCGTTGGTCACAAGGGTAACTTGATTTTTGGTACAATGTCCGGTAGAAGAATCATCTGCTTACAGGGAAGATTCCATCCCTACGAGCACGCTATGGATCTCGCTCTGGTGAGTACTCATATCCGGGATTAACGACCATTTCGGGCCCCTGCGGAATGTAGTGGACCCGGGCAGGACCAATTTTGAAAATCCCACTCCAGTATTCTGGGATATATCCTATGCCCTTAGGGACCATCTTTAAAAACTAAACAGTTTCGGCACCTAAACTGAAGCTTGGCTCGCCCAACAAAGCTCGACTTGGAGGAAAACGTTGAGAAATTCAGCGAGAGGCCGGGAAGTTCTTCTCTGTCCTTTTCCATAGCTTTCTCGAAGCTTCGGTACTAAATAAACTGATAAAAACCGGGCCGGCATCTCTCCTATAACTGTTTTCATTGCAGTGCACCCTCCCCGTTCGTGTAATGCACCTTCTCGGAGTTAAGACAATGGTGGTCTCCAACGCCGCCGGAGGCATTAATCCTAACTTCAGATATGGAGATCTTATGCTCATCAAGGTAAGCGCCGGAAACTTGTGTTGACCTCTTATGGCCCTTCTTAAACAGTAAATCAGAGTCGGTAATCTTGAAAGTTGACGGGTTTTTGCTCATTTGGAAGAAATTTAAATGATTTCATCAGATGTTCCTAGCCTGAAGACTAACACAACTAATATTCTTTTTTCAGGACCACATTTTCCTTCCTGGACTAGCAGGATTTTCTCCTCTCGTTGGTGTCAATGATTCTCGATTCGGAGCTCGCTTTGTTTCAGTTCACGATGCTTATGATAAGCCATTGAGGTTAGTAAACGACAAAACTTTTGATGGTTCATGTTTGGTTGCAACTTCGAAGATCTGTCAAACCGGCCGGGCCGTCAGCCTTGAGAACCGACATACCCCTTCCCGGCCCGGCCCAGGTGCATAAAAGTAGGCCGGGCCAGAAAAGCCGAATCACTGCTCGGGATCCGTTTCGTTGAATTGCCAGCGTAAGATTCAAAAACCGGTACACCAGCAGATGTGTTTCTATTGTCAAAAGAAACAAGCTAAAATATACCTGCCATCACGGCATTTTAGAGTTTTGGCGCAAAAAGTCGCTAAAGAAGACGGAATGACCCTCCACGAAGGAATCTACGTTATGTCCGGAGGACCACAGTACGAATCACCAGCTGAAGTGAGTCTAAATAAAATTGTACTCGGTTAGAGAGCTAGGATCTAAAAAGTTTTCTCAATGGAAGCACCACCTAAGTATTTTAGCAACTGGATGCTAAAGTTTAACGATAATTATAGTGTTTTGCGTGGGACTACTGTAAACCATAACTATCCATTTCAGAAATAACAATAGAACTATTTAGTTAATAATGCCAAAATGATTGTAATGAAATAGTTCTACTTGTAGAAGTTCTGAAGTGAACAGTTCTGGTTTCTGGTTGACCCTTTCGCGTGCGCCTCAATCGTCGTCATCTAACATGTAATCTAACATTTTCTAGGTTCAACTGTTCAAGACAGTAGGTGCTGATGCTCTCGGAATGTCCACTTGTCACGAGGTTACTGTAGCCAGACAATGCGGTATCAGATGTCTAGGATTCTCATTGATCACAAATATGTAAGTTACACTAACGAGACCTTAACCGTTTTCAAATTCCTTAAAGTCTAAAGTCACTAAAATTTAACTGAAAACATGGGGTGGAATAATATGTTGACTTTGTTTTGTTAGTGGAATAATACTTCGAAGTACAGTTCAGAAAATTAATTAATAAAGGTCATCGACTGATACCAAAGTAGCAAGGCTATGCTATTATCAAGGAGCCAATAGTTTTTGGCGCAGCCACTTTAGCGCAGTATGTTCCTCCAAAAACTTTTTCAAACTCTCAGTCATTTTGCACTAGTTATCAATGGTAGGTATGGGCCGGGCCGTATTTATCTGCTTCGTTAGATTTCTGAAAACTCGTAAATTCCAAACTTTGCTATAGCTATTACTCCAATTAAGTTTATAAATCTACTGGAGAAACTTATTATTATTACTGAATTCCTCCTCCGAAAGTACAGGTACCAATATACTAACACAATATCTCCGTTCTTACTTTTAATATAATTGTACTTTCGGAAAAATATAGATTATTATTATTATTAATAATAATATAATTTCAGTGCCAATCTTGATGCCGACAACTCGGTTGAAGTATCCCACGAAGAAGTTTTAGAAGCCGCTAAGGATGCCGGTGCCCGAGCATCGCAATTCGTAAAGAAGATCCTTGCCCAATTAGAATAAAACTATGCGCTCATAATGTATAATTATTATACCTCACTTGTTCACTAACTACAAATTTCTACTCTGACTCCAGTTTACTATGCCTATTCTATTGTGATCTTGCCTATTCATTGATGAGATCTAAGGATTCATGTCATGTACATTCAGGAATATACAACCTGTCTACGCAAATTGTATACAATACAATTAATAAACATTGAAAATTGGTAGTTTATAATCCACTAGGTGCTAGAGGTAGGCACTCGGTACAGGCAAGACAATTTTATCTCAAAGGATTTGGTATTGGACTGGCCCAACCCACCAAAGAGTAAATTTGACCTAGCCGAGCATCCTGCAAACACATATTGTTTATCTTTAGAGAACTCGAATCAAACGGTAACAAAGTAATAGAGACCGATTTAAATGCTGGCAGTATTTTTCTTTTAGCCTATCTATTTCGAAACATATGAAACCGCAGTCTCCAGTAGAGATTGGCCACTGGACTGCTTAGCTGGGCTGGACTGGGTTGGGCTGGGCTTGGTTTTTTTAGTCGGCGGACTAACCGCTAGCAGTTCAAGGGCTAATAAATTTATATTAGAGCATATACTAGATTTGCTGTAAGTGCTCTAATAAGCTCTAATAAGTTTGCAGTTCGTACCGTAACCCTTTACATCCGATAAGTCCACCGACTATACAAGCCATTGCTGGGCTGTTTATTGAAAGAGAAAGACAGGGGTTCACGTAGATGCCTTAATCTGCTCGGTTCCAGCCCAAAATAGTTCTTCTCTCTTGGTCAAAGTAAGTAATTTTCGGAAACGCCAGTTACAATCCTCTGTTTTACACTAAATACAGCGTCTAAATTATTTTCTCAATCCTTCATTCTATCAGACCGCATAGAGATTATATACATTTATACAAAAATGAGATATATACATAAACGAACAATATGTTCAATAGCATTATTAATGTCTGATCATAAATCTCCATAGTTCTTGAGGATGTGCTGAAAGACACAGAGACGAGCCGATGACCGCGACGGCGGGTAGTACCATTGCAGGAGTTATTTTATGCCTAAGGAGCAACATTAAATTACAAATATGAGACTGTTATAGTGTTCTTCAAGTGCAAAAATGCCGTGTCTACTGAATACTTTTCGAGATTGTTGCGTATTTTCACTTTGAAGGAAAAATTGTTGTGAAATAGGCCTTTAAACTTTTTAACACCGCCGCTATACTTTTGAACTCGACTATATTCACCTCCAAACGGCAATGGCCATCGTTATAATGAGTGATATGTAAACAGAACAGAAGGAATAATCGAAGAGTCGAGGATCATACATGGAGCTATACTTAAGAACTACATTCAAAAATATACCTGAAAGTTAATAATAAAGTAAACATAGAAACTTCTTGAAAACGCTACGATAGCCAGGTCACTGAAATAAGGCCCGGCTCGTTTCAGAATATCCAGGCCCTCCCAGGCGGGCCTAGGCACTAATAGTAGGCCGAAACAGGACTTTTTTACTCATCTTTGATGGATTTATTAGTGAAATAACTTTTTGATTTACTATTTTTGTAACATCTCCAACTTGAAATATGTTTATCAAACAAATAAATTTGCGTTAGGTTTCAATTTGCATTGGTTTAGGTGTGTTTTGCTAGTTTCTAGGCCCGGGACCGCCTATATTTTTCAGGCCCAGCCGGGCTGATTGAAACGTCTGAGAATAGCCAATAAAGTTCATTGGGTTATAATGGAGTGTCACTTGCTTTTTTGTAGGATTTTTAACACCGCACCTGCCGGCAAATTACACGTGCGTACTTGCAAAGTATATTATTGAACGGTGAGTAGCCGCCAGATGCTAACGCGATGCTCGCAAAATGGGCTCAGACGAGCGTTGAATTCTTTACACTCCATCACTACTATTGGCGCGACTATATATATTGTTAATAAACTAACCAGGAACCATAATATCGAGAGTAGCCAAACTCTGTTTATCACCACTGAAATTGCGCGGAAACAGGAGCATCAACGGAGCTCGCGATTCTCTAGTCACAGTGCTTAGAAGATCCACAATGTATAGGAAGAATAGGTCAAATATAGCCATTCCAGACACAAAAATAACAACTGATTGATAACCAACAGCCTAAAAAAGAAAGAAGGTGAGGGAAGTATAATATGTTTGCGGGTAAATAAGTTGATTTGTGTTCTCTGTTACAGAAATAATATAGTATGTCTTCAAACCTACGGTCCGCTCGCCGTTGCATAGATGGGCAGTGGGCGCAGAGATAGGTTTGAAGACAGACTATATTTACAATTATTATATGGAATGATTTAAGATGATTGGGGGAACATTCCAGAGTAGCCCCCTCCTCTCATTTGAATAGGTTCAGTTGATGGGGGCTATTTTATATTATCTCAATAGAGGGCTATTCTGGCGTAAGATAGTGTGCAGCACAACTGGTTACTAGGCCGGCCCGACATGACCTACAACATTTCAGACTGCGCTGGGCTGGGCCGGATTAGCTATATATTGGCCGGGCCGGATAACCAGCTCTGGGGTGGATGGGGCTTAAAGGCACGGTACACTCAAAATTTGATTGTCAATTTTATAGTTTTATATTATTCAGATTGAAAAATTATCAAAA
>JAQGAV010003292.1:0-12796 GCA_034691345.1 Phasmarhabditis papillosa | reverse complement strand
TGTTATCCGTAACAGGCGTAGGACCGCTAGTAGCTGCGGTAGTATCCATGGAATCGAATTCTGACGATTTGCTATTGTTGAGAGCCGGTTTTTGAATTTTATCTAGGCAGTCTGTACAAGCTCTAGAAATTTCCAGTCCATAGTCAAAAAAAATGTCTGTAGTGTCGCTTGTTTTTGCTGGTGTTTCCTCACTTCCATCTAGTAGTAAAGATTGAATAGTTTGCAGAGTTGGGAAACAGTTATTGGTAAAATGAATAAGAATTAAAAGATAGAATATGTAGTAATTAGTATACATAACAATGATGTAGTTACTAGTTTTGGAAAGGTTGTTTCAAAATATTAACTAAGATAACGTTTTTTTCTTTCGTCAACTTCTATTGATGACGATTTGCAAATTTGCAGCGAGATTTTTAAGTGGCCAAGGGTCAACAGTTTACATTACTCCAAGTATTTTTATATACACTTCAAACAGCAACTAAGTGTTTATGTTTTGTGATTTATGTTAGTCAGAAGCCAGAAGCGAATTTCAAATTTAATCGGATAGGTTTTCCTTTTAAGAGAATTATATATTCTCGATAATTGAAATTAAACTATATTTGATAGCATGTAGGGTTTTTTTTAAAGAAAATTGAGGTTTCCTTGTATTTATAAAATGGTTTATTTTCATAATACTCGTATATTTACATTTGAAAACCCTGATTTCTCTGATTATTGAGCTTCTTGATGGAGTTAAGCAGATTGAAGGGCTCGATCCACCAAATTTCGGTTGACTAGATGTTCCATTTCCGAAGGTTTTGCTTCCAATTCCAATTCAGATTTGATACGGTTTGGTTTGGAGCAAGAGAAGTACTAAAATAAGGCACGATTATATTACAAAATGCAAATATTTTCAACAAATCCCAAACGTTGGAGTTAAGTTTTGCAAACATTGACCACCCAGTTGCTTTATACATACCGATATGAAGTATGAAGTATAGAAAGCGAATCCAAGGAATACAAAGAAACATGACATGATCACCAAACAGCCAAAGGTTTCTGTGTTCGGGAAGGCAATAATCTGATAAATAGTATTAAATAATCTTCTTTCTTTCCAAATTGAGTTAGAATGCAACCCAGGATCTTTGAGTATCAAACTATTGTGCACACAAGATAAATTTCTTATATGAACTCACTAGTACGTCTTTTAAAATAGAGAAAAATTCACAGAAGACATTTTGCGCCGCATTTACAGAGTATCTCTCATTCTCTGGGATTGTCTCCTGCATAATTTGGGTAATAGCAGGGTCAGCCAGCCACAAGCCTGGAAGAAAAAGAATGAAGGTATTAATGGATACAAATAATAGTTATATCAAATGATTATTCTATATTCCATGTGAAAAATATATCAAGAATGTTGAATAAAATAGTGAAGATATGGCAGAAAATGTAGCTAACCAAATCTAGCAGCGGTAATGCCAACAAAGAATATAATAATAGATGCTGGTATTTCCTTAAACGGCATTTCTTCCGTTACTTCTATCTCAACTGTAGAATTACCGTTTCCACCGAGAACATTCTCACGAATTTGACCCATCCATGACTAAATTCGACATTTATTTGATGTCAAAGAATCGGTTCTAAAGTGTTCTGGATTAATCAATAAATATATAAATGATACAGTTAATTGGTAATAATATTAAGGTGCTATGTTAAATTATGTTCATATTACTTACGCCAAAGGTGAACCTCTGAGCATAGGCAGAAGCGTTAAATGGACTTCCTGGTAAAAACACAGAAGTTGAGCAGAAGTTAATGAAAATGTTTTGAATCTGAAAAAATGAATATATTTTACAAATATCTTAAAATTGTGTAAGAATATCTTTCTATATTAAATCATATGACACCAACCGTAAGGCCAATTAACGCAGTCATCATAACTCCAATGAATCTCTCAATAATAGCATAGACTCCGTTTCCAGCAAAACCTAACAGTGATCCTAGTGATCGGAATAAACCCAGCTGGGCTGCTGACATACCCTGCGAGGCACCATAAGACAAAGCAATCTAAAATGAACATCTTCAAATAAACATCACTATTTACTCTAGCTCTTATTGTTAGTAATATTTACAAAAAAATAGGAAAATAGGCACGAAACTTGAGAAGAAGTCAATCTAGTTGGGGCACTTCTATTTTTAACTTTTAATTTCCTTAAATTATCAACTACAATGTTGTAAAACACTTACATTATCAAAGCCGAGTACTGTCATGTACAACAAAGCCAAACCAAACATGGCCCTGAACGCTTTTTGGCGGAAATATTTCTGGAAGGGCGAGGAGGACTTTTCACTTTCTTCGCCACCACTTTCTGCAATGGTTAAATCAGTTTATCAAACGATTACTGTTTCTTTTCAGATAAAAATGTATGACCTTAGAGGTGCCTATGGATGACATAGGTTAGGATACAGGAGAACGCAACATTTTGTATTAAACGTCTCTCAGATATTGTGTCTTAACTGTTGGTCTACAGAATTCCTGCATTCTAACCTTTAACATGTGAAAGTGCCGGTGTTACGGTATAGATCCATAGCATTACTCCGGATTCCAGAGCCCATGAAAGAATATTCCAACATATAATAACAATACAGCAGATGGACTAAAAACAGCCTTCTTATCATAAATAGTTACTTAGTTGCAAAACGACTTCATTTTCAAAAAGAGCGGAAGTGGAAAACGGAATTTCGCTTTCCGCTATCGTATTCCGTATTTATTGAGAAAAGTTCCGCAAAAATTCCGCATTCCGCCGAAAATTAAAAGTTATATAAGTATATTCGAAAGTTGACGTTTTGTATTATATTAGTATCTAAAAGTTCATTTCAAGTAAAAGATAGAGAATGTAGGATACCATATATATTAGTATTTTAGTTGAAAACTTATTAGAACTCTAACTTAATTCCATATATGGGCATGTAATTGTCTTAACTACTTACTCCAGAATAACTATCTAACAGTTTACCAGCAATAAAGGGTGTAAAGAACGAAGCTAATTGATCAATCATGTTCATTATTCCGTTTTGAGCTGAAATTTCACTTTTTAACCATAAAATAGATTAGATGATTGAAAATAACTTAAATAATAAGGGAAAGTACATTTTGGTTAAATCTGCTAAACTTACTGGACAATCGAGCACCGTTTGAGGTTTCAATGAGCTTAACTATCCAGTCTTTTGTAAAGGCAGTCTTCTGTGCTTCGGAAGCAACTCGGGACAGGGCTCCAGCGACGATGGCCGTCACCAAAATTGCCTTAATATTCAACTTAACTCAAAATAATTGACTCACTCAAACGGATGATTCAACGTTATTTTAACAACACTTAGGTCAAAACATGTTCAGCTGGTTTTACACGAATGTGGCTTATTGTCCTAAAATTGAAACCGGTTTTTTTTGAAACCGGCAAAAAAGTTTTCCGAATAGCCACCCTACCCAGGCCAGAGGGAGTAACGTCAAATTATGTCGTATATTGGTCATTTGTACCTTTGATCCAAACCAGCTCTCGGAAGCAAACCCAGAAAAAAGAAGATAAAAAGAGAAACCAGATATTGTGATACATACGTTGTTAACAGCAAGAATCAGTTGCATACCTTAAAGTAAGTAAAATACATCTGTACCGTTATATAAACTAGTCATTTGTTTATATAACTATGGTTTTAATCAAACCAAATCTAGCAAGGCTGATCTTTAAAACTTGTTCTCTTTGATAAGATTACTCTATACTTTCTAAAATATTTAAAATATCATGTAATGTAGTGTTCTTTTAGATAGTTCAATAGACGTTACGTTTGTGGAATATCTACCTTTAATAATATAATAAGCTAACCTCTTCCTCTGGGCATTTTATCCAGCGTATCTCCGACCTTAGCTGCCATGGATAACTTAAAGGCTGCATCTACCAACTGGTGTATGGCCACCCATGTCATGCCACCGAGACGGTGCATTATAATACCCATAGAGAAGGCCCATAATCGGTCACCCTGAAGACAAACATACCTATCATTATGAACTTTTTTTTAGAACACACATATTCTAAGTTATACAGAAACGCGGCTATAATATTATTTTCTCACCCAGAGTGGGAGTTTAATGACGGCCCTTTCCGATATGAGATATGAGTTTTAACACGTTTAATGATTTTATAATTATTAAACTGAACGTTTTACAATATATTCTCTGACTTTTTCCCAAATTCATCACAATACACTAAATGATTATTGTACTTTCAAGTAGATGTCATTCCATAATCATATGTACTACGTGAAAACTGTGAATACTTGTAATAATTTATCTTATCATTTCCTTTTTTACAGTAATCTTTGGTAGTTCAAAGTGGAAATACAGCTGTTTATCAAAACCCCTTCTAAGCCATATTTATGATTTATCATGCTCATTTACACACAAAATTAAACAGATTGTTAGAGTTTCGTTGAGAAATATTAGTCCCCTAAATAGTGTATTTCTTGTAAATGAAAAATACTTACAAAAAGTAGGTTAAGTTTATAATTCATATTGTATTTTATTATTAGAAACTCTCTAGATTACTCACCAAGGCAGATACTAGATACGCACTGTTGAGTGCAGTTACCACCCGAATAAACGACCGCGAAATACGGGACATCTAAAATAAGTTATTAATACAACTGTATACTTAAATAAATCAATAAAAGAAATAAAAAAGAATTATGGTTCGATGAATTGTCTATGAACTATGCAATAGTGAGCAGATAGTGAGAATTAACCGAATTGATAAAGCAACGTGCATTTTCAAGGCAATTTACAATAGAAAAAATGATTGAGCGATTGAGTTCATGAGCTTCTTCAAATAATTAAACTAATCTAAATTAAACTCAGATTTATTAAGTTGGAACTAACAGTGTTTAGAATTAACAAAAGGGTTCTCAATATGTGGCTGTACAACTATAGACAGTTGACTGCCCATAATTCAGGCAAGGCAAACAAGTATCTCTTAAAACTCAGATTCTTGTGAAGCAATAAGTTGAATACCGTTATTTGATAAAAACCCAAAATTTGTAGACTACTCATCAAAGAAATACATACAAATAAACTGTTTATATACTAAAATATTTAATATTATTTACCATTTTTATTTAGCTAAGACAGTTAGAAAACATCGTTAAACGATTAGAAGATTTACTGTCAAGCATGCGAATTATGAAAGTATGACTAAAGAAAACGGTTTAAACTTAAGAAATAGGAAATAACTTTGCTTTTTAAGAAAGTATTTATAAAATAGAACATAAACATGGTGTATTAGTGAAAAAAACAATACTTCCTTCTGGTTGAAAGTTCAAAAATTGGAAACAAGAAGGGTGATGCAGGCAGTCAGCTGCAAATAAACAGATGAGAGAGAGTTTAGAAAGAGAGAGCAGACACTATGAGCAGACCGTAATTAATAGTAAATATGTTACTATTTATAGGAATAAAGAATATAATTGTTTCAACCTATCTTATGCATTACGTTTATGTACCAGTAGTGCTAATCATATTAAACAACTAGTTACATTTTGTTTCCTTAAAAAATACCTTAAGTTCTATTAAGTTTTGTTATATTTTAAGGTGTACTAGGCTTTAAGAACAAATATAGAGTTTCGTTATATTTTAAGGTGTACTAGGCTTTAAGAACAAATATAGAGTTTTGTTATATTTTAAGGTGTACTAGGCTTTAAGAACAAATATAGAGTTTCCCGCAGATAACATTAACATGAGGAATGCATCCATCTCAGCAGTAAACTTTGTCTATGATATTTTGAATCTACCGTTTATGCATTTCATCTGACTGTATTTAACATCTAACATAAACAAATACGCTCCCCGTGGGTAATTTGCTTTAAAAGATAAGCTTTTACGAGAGTTCACAATACAAAAACACAGTTTATGTTCTGTGAAATGGTGCTAGATGAGGCGAAAAAGTATGAACAGCTGATAGTTTGCCGACAATTTTTAAACAAAATTATGTACGTCAGATTTTAATTCTTCTTTTTATATATCATTTAGATGATACCGCAGAGAGAGCTGTTTAATCTAGACTGTAAACAATTAGCTCATAATTTAGATATAAGTCACCGAATATAGTTTACTACTATTTATAACTGCTATGAAGTTATTTATATTCTTTTATGATGATTTCTGTGTAAACTATTTATATTTGAAGACCCAAACTACAATCGATGCTCTATATTAAGCTGCAACCTTTTAAACAATTCTCTTTAACAATTTCATCAGTTCAAAAAAGGGGTTTGAAAATAAATTTTCGTTGTTCAAAATCGCGTTAGCTATTGTATAGTTATTCAAAATAGTGTGTAAATCTTAATTCAATGGTTCTCAACTCACAATTGTATTATATGATAGCCGAAATATCAGCCTTGGACAGAACAAAAAATTAGTCAAGTTCCTTGAAGGGGCCCGCAAAGCGGTGGAGTAACTAATAGTTTAAAACTTATAGATTACCGTGACAGTTAAAGTTTTTAAAATATTTAAATACACTCCAGTTGGGTACAGAAAACTAGCTCACTGCAGCTTAAAACGGTCTTTAGGCCTTTGGGTCAAGCTTTGAATTAGAACTTGGACTTGTTTTTTCCTGGCTGACCTGTCCAACTGTAGACTTCATTATTGAAAAAGGTCATATTGAAAATACTAATGGTAATAAGTTAATTGTATAAAGTAAACTTGTAGTAAAATAGTTTGTGTAACGGGTGTAGCTCTATAATAAATGATTGTTCGTAGATAAAACATTGTTATAAAGGAAGAAAAGTGGAAACTACTGATAGCAAAAAGGAAGACCGACAGACACTTTCCACCCACATCCAAGATATAAAAACGAGTCTAATAAGGGGCTGAGGATTGTTCAAGCCGGGCTTCTTTACAAAGATACTTTACATTAGAGATAGGAACTTTCAAGTCTTGAAGAAATGTTACTTGAAGTAGAAATGTTTCTTGTTACTTCAGTATTTTATTAATTGAACCAAAAAGTTCAGCCAACTGTTATAGAAATCAGTTATTAGAATCCTTTGCGTTAGAAATACTTTTTGACCCAAACCGCACCGTGAAATTCTCTGACTTCGAGATAGAACCGCCATGTTTAAACGGAAAATAAAAATGTTACCATGATAAGTTTTCTTTAATCATTACTATTTTACACGGAATATATATATGGTTCCTGTAAAATTTCCTTCTCACATTCTTCTATGAACTGTTTATACACGAACCTTTATAAAACAGCATGTTAATAATGTTGTGAAGGGTTAATTCGCAAAGCATATTATTATGCAATAGGTAAAAAAGTATTACAAACAAACAAAACAGTAAAACTATTCTCTATATAAACGTTATACAGCTTTTTCTTATTGATAGAGCAATACTTAAAGAGCAAGTAAACACTATTTTGTAATGATAAAAAGGGTAAAACGATAAAGAATCGTCTGATACCAGTCCTTTCCAAATTATTAGCTACTCTATAGAAACTAGAGTCATATACATAGCATATGTTATTTAATTGGTAGATGGACTTCAAGTAACCCTATAATGATAAACAAACTTTATACAGGAATATAAGATGTTTTTAACTATGTGTAGTCGGCGGACCAATCGCTTGTAGCTAAAGGTCTAATAAATTCGAATTAGAGCATATACTTGGTCTAAAGCCTTTAATAAACTCTAATAAATTTACAGTTCGTATCGTAAGCGATTAGTCCGCCGACTATAAATCCGTAAAATAACATTAGAAAGAAGTAACATATTCTACATTATAACACAAGGAATAATATAGTGTATTTAAAGTAAATATAACATATTTATAAAAGAGAGTCTTTCTTCATATTTTCATCACGACTGTCTGTGTCCATTTGTAGACGTAAATATAGTGTCAGAAAATCAAATAAAGGAGCGATCAGCGACAAATTCATGACTAGAAATAGAAATGCAACAACTGCAGACTTTTGTTACAGGCTTAGTATGCTAAAAGAAATATTATTACGGGATATGTTAACATAATTGATAAAATATATTTGTTGTTCATGAACTAATAAAGATCATATAGCATATGTATTAGCATAGCATATAGATCACAGACTCCACAAATATTCCTTCCCATGGACAATATCTCTCTCTCTCTTTCTCTAGAGTTTCTTTGAGTTCTGAAAATGTTGGAGAATCTATTTATTCAAAAACCTTAACTAAATCAGTTGCTACATTTACTACTACTACTACTACTACTACTTTGCCGATGGATCAGAAAAGTGTGAAATTCGAATTTGATTCTAGTCGTATTAAGGCCATTAGGTAACTTTGTAACATTAATTCAAATAATAATGTATACTTTCACTAATGTATCACTGTCACAATTAAATTATACATAAACTTTAACATATATTATTTTAGGTCCCGTGAACGTGTATCATTATTGTCCTATTATTGGGCTTCTCATATTTCGGAAGAAGAAGCTGCTTCCATGCTAAGAGAAGGTAGGCTAACTTGTTACCGTCTAATTTTTAACTGAATATTAACTGGGCTAATTCCTCACAGTCCGTTATAATGGTTAGAACTATTTAAACCTAAAATATATATTGGTGTTTCATTTGAATTTGTTATTGCAACATTTTGTGGCAAAGAAAACTGTTTTAGCTCTCTGTCTCCGTTTTTAAGTTATTTTAATTGACATATTATTATTATTATTATATTATCTAGGAGAATGTTTTCTACTCGATGCTGAGCCTAAAATGCGAGTTAATGGAGCCGAAGCCCTTAGATATGTGCTAATATGGAAAAAAGAAATGGTCTACAAGGATATAGTAGGTCACAAATAGAAGGTTTCGCATTATCCATCTGATACTACTGCCAAATTAAAACGAATTCTGATTATATATCAGACTTTTAATCGATTTCCTATTTCTTCGAATTCGCATTCTCTTGATCCGGGAATAACCAGCTGTGATTATGCTGTGATTATGCTCACCAGAAGCGATCTCTTCCAATCCCGAATCGTTCTTACAATTGGAAAAGATTAATAAACGACCACTTCATTCAGGGTTTTATGGAAGCTCTGTCTAAAAATAGATGATTATTCTTTTTAGGTTAAATTTGCCGCAAACAGTTTTGTCCTTGCTTCCTCTCAAGTAAAGTTGGATTCGTTCATAATTAAGAATAAGCTTAATCCACTGGCTTTTGAGAAGAAATGGAACTTTCCAGAGGTAGTTTAATTGATGTTTGATAAAGCGAAATGTATCATTTTATTGTAATTGTATAAGAGATCTCTTGAGAGAAAGTGTTTTTGTAGAATTCACTATATACATCATATCACATTAACATGATAATATCATTTTAATCCAACTATTTCCTTGAAGGGCCTCCCTCCAGATACCGTTATCAAAATGAATTTTGATGAAATATTCGAGATGGGCGCCGTTACGCGAAGAAAGGTTATGGTATGTGAGCGGATTATGTTCTTTAAAAACGTCTCTAAACATTTGTATTCGGGACAAACGAACAGACCAAAAATGAAATTAATTTACATATTAATAAAATGTTAAACTTTCCTTCCGACAGTTGCACATTAACTATATTTGATAATTGATAGTATACATATACTTAAAGATTCGGGACGGACGTGAAGTTTGTGTTTTGTTTATATCTGCAATAGATTTGACCGAAGAAGAAAGACAAATTATTCTAGAAGATCTAGAAGTTATGAGAAATATATCCCACAGGTATAAAGAATTATTCTATTCATTTGCCAGTGCTGGGAAATGGTCGGCCACAATGGCTTATATTTAAGTATCAATTATTTTAAGTCTTTTAGAACTTATTATGGAGTAGCTGATAGATATTAACTGTGCTCATTTTACCGGAATATCTCACTTGCACGAATGAGAAAATTACATCATAATGTATAGTATTTTATAATCTATCTGAATAGCCTAACATTTTTTGTAGTTACGATGTTATTATTTTACAATGAGCTATGACAATAGTTTGCTAAACATATAGTCTTGTAGTAAATGGTTGTTGTAATTGCAGAAATATTCTTAACATTTGGGGTTGTCACACCTCAGCTGCTCATTTTTCTTTATTGGTAGATAATACGGCTGTGGAGAGTCTTCAGTATCATTTAATGATAAATGAAAGAAGTTGGAGTCGAGTAGGTTATAACAGCAATAGTTTTAGATTTATACATTAATGGTTACTTTTCTCGGTAGACAAATCTTCTGTCAGTCATGTAAATTCCAAACGAAGAAACATCTATGATTCACATTTCGAAAATATTCAGGACTATAACAAACATAGTATTACTTCTTTTTATTACCACCCGTTGTTTACAGCTGGTCTCATTTTCGCGTCAACTGTGTAGTGCGTTGGTATATTTGGAAGAAATGAATATAGTGCACAAAAAACTCAGTCTAAACACATGTTTAGTGTCCAATAACACTGTTGTAAGTAGCTTACTATATTAATAAATACACTACTCTTAATTAATATAATTAAAATTAAATATTTTAGTTGAAACTCGCCTTATTTGGCCTATCCACCGGTTTATACCCCAAACGGGTTTATGTGAATGAAGTTGAACGATGCAGGTATTTCAGTCGAAGCAAAATAAAAGTCTAATTAAACACGGAATAAGTGTCTTATTATTATTATTACTTTATAATATTCATCTTTTAAAAATACTATATTGAATATTCATATCTTATGTTAGATGGATACCACCTGAATGTCTCGGTGTTGACGGTGTTGAGTATGATCATAAATCCGTTGTTTGGACTCTTGGTACCATTATATGGAGTATTTATCATGCTGGTAAGGGTATAACAACTATTTTTAATAATTAAACGTATTCATCCTAACAAACTTCTATAATAACGGACATTCTCTTTAATTTATAATAGTATATCAAGCTGGTAGTTGATAGAACAAACCTTTAGAAAAAGGCTTGTTTCGGGCCTTCCGGGTCGAAAATTTTGAAAATAGCGAGGAAGAATAGTAGCACTGTTCAGACAATATCGGTCACTCTGTTTTAAAATATTTTATTTATTATCTTTTAAGGTGTAACCCCCTTTGAATGCGAATCGGCCAAGAATATTGTGGACCGCGAGTACCGGAAGGAGGTTCAGTTGCCAACATACGAACCATTCTGGCCAGAACCTATTGCAAAGGTAGGAAACGATGTCTGACAAAGTTAAAAAAGTGAACTATCTGTTGCGATACCGAACTACCTTCTTCTTTTCTATATTTTATTCTGCATATTGTATTTCCATCAATATTTTTTCAATCTAGTTTCAAACTGTTTATAATAAGCTGAGAAGTCGGTGGTTCGATAACCTACTTTGAATACTCTTGTAATATATTTGATATAAGCTTAATTGAATTGAACTTGCATTCATAAATACTCTTTACGGTGTCTTTACTTTAAATCTCAACAATTCTATTCTAATTAAGGAAATATCTAGTTTTGACTAGTTATAGTACTAATTCATGTACTCATCTAATACTTTAGGTTTGTGACATTTGTTGGTTAAATATGGAGAATAGACCGGCTCTTACAATTATACAGACACTATTTAAATAAGAAATAAACAAAGATAATTATGAACAACAAACATATTATGCACTTTTTAAAACAGTAAAAGATTAACACATTGTCAATTGTAATATCTTGAGAATAAATGTTCTTATGGACATAATATTTAAACGATATACTATTAATACTTATGTTAAACTTTACTTTTCTTATTTGTATTCAACTATTATACTGTTAAATTTTACTTTATAAGACCAATAACTCTGAATGGTACCATTCAATACAGTGACAAATTTATCTACCTGGGAAGAGCATTAAGTTTCCAATATGATGAACAAATCGAACTCACTAGGCGAATACAATCCGGATGGAACGCTTTCAACAAGCATCGGAAATTTCTCACACGAAAATCAATAGATATGAGATATCGCCGAAAGGTCTTCAACTTGGCCGTTCTACCTGCGCTTCTTTATGCACGCGAAAGCTGGTCTTTCAACCAACAACAAAAGTATAAGCTTCGATCAGTACGGAGAAAGATGGAAAGGGCCATGTTAAACATCAATATTCTTGATAAGATGCCGCAAATTCAAGTTAGGAAGAAGACTAGCTGACAGATGTTCTACTTGAGGTAAAGAAACGAAAGTTTAACTGGTGGCTGACAAATTCAAATAGAAAAACAGAAAAAATGGTCTAAAATTATTACAGAGTGGTACCCGCTAAACAGAACCCGGCGCCGTGGACGACAACCAAATGGTGCGATGATTTTATTGCAGCAACCATTTCAATTGGAAGAATTGGTGTTACTTGGCAAAGAATAGCGAGAGACGAACCCAGAATATTCAGAAACATGATTACCCAGCACAAATAAAATACACAACAAACTGTGATCTGCGATTCTTGCAATAAATATTATTATTGTTGTTATTATTATTGCGGATAATCATAAGGACGACTCGACATCCATTATATTCGTGCAAAACACATCCATCACAGCGTTCGATATTCTTAAAAATGAATGTTTCGAATTGAATTCGAAAAAAAAAATGAGCCAAAAAAATGAATGTTTAAAAATGAAAAAAAAATGAACAGTAAATAACACGGAATAATCATGTTCTTTATATATATATTTGGATAGAGAATTTCAAACTGAACAACTTTAATTAATCAACTTTGTTCGGCTGTATTTCCAACTTTCAAAACTCGTCAAAATAGGTCGTTTTTTTGAAAAAAAT
>JAQGAV010003291.1:0-12797 GCA_034691345.1 Phasmarhabditis papillosa | reverse complement strand
CCCCGTAGGTCAAAGAATTTAAAGAAAATAAGCCAATTTTAATAGAAAATTGTGCGGTTAAACTGTCAAACCGTTCGAGAAGATTTTATATTAAACTGAAACAATACTTCTGAATAAAACTGTCTAAACAAACCAAAAAACTATTTCGAATCCGACCCGAATTCTTTCTTCGTGTCAGATTCGAACCAGCTTTGCCTCATAATCTCGAGGTCGATGGTTCAAATTCGCCCCGAAGAAATAATTCTCGCAAATTTCTGATCCGCCGCCTCCGCTCCCCCAGGTGATGTGCAATGGAGTCCTGGCTTCCTATGGTCCCTTCGTCTCACTTCATCCTCCAAATATCTGTGATCTCGTGTTTCGTAAAATATGAATAAACAATCCTTTAAATCTTTTAATTAGTGTTACTAAAAGTTCTTGCTATGTTATTTGAGTGGTTCTATGAATTAGTGAATAGTCTATTGCAATACTTCGACCTTTAACGTTGTTTGTAGGTATCTGACTATCTTAAATGAATAGAAGACCTGGCCTTCATGAATCTTATTTAAAACCATTTTATATTTCAGCTACTGCATATCGAGCTAGTTTATAAAATAAACTATTATATTAGTTAAATAGTTTAATAAAACAATTCTCTATATTTTATATAAAAAGTTTAATTCTTTTATAAACTAAACTTCCGTGTCACTTTTCTTTTCTTTTCACACGTCGTTTTAATCATAATTCCGCTTTCTTTTTCATTTACAAAAGGTCACCAGAAACTAAAATATTTATCTATTTATGTTACAAACTAATAACTATTTGCAACATTTCATTTTCGTAACAATTTTCCGCCAAGATTGTTTTTACTAAAGTTTCCTTTTTGAAAACTATCAGCGTTAACCTTGAGATGGCCATTTTAGAGTGACAATTGCCTTATTAAAGGTCTAAGAATGGCTATCTAGCGGGTTACTGTAGGCAAGATTAGAGCGCGCCAAGACCCATCATAACTGAGATAATCAGGCCAAGGAGGAACGCAGTTCAACTGTAAGTGAAGTTTTTTAGAAACGCTAGAATAAGATCATTTTTCTCTAGTTTTACTCTGCTGCAAACGCTGTGGTGTTATTTGCGCAGCATCATGCCGCGAGCTGTGTTTTTTCATAAATTATCGTACTTTTGAAGAAGACGCACACAATCAACAGATTCATTTTTATTGGGCACATCTTTACCTCATGATATAGTCTATAACAAACAAAAGACCGCAGAGCGCGGTGGTATACATAGGCTTCCGCAATGGCGTATTTGTCTTTTTCTGCTTATGATACAAAATAAAACTGGCACAATAATATTTTTCTGACACCAAACAAAAAATTGCGCATCGAACCATATAATGGTTTTCTAATTTGCCACAGAACGAGCGATTTTACAAACCTTACACAACACCGCGCAACTGCAGTCTTTTTGTTATGGACTATACTATCCTCGATAATAGAATAGTCTATAGTTCTCTTACATAAATTCCATTTCTTAACTAGTTTTTGCTATTTCGCGCTTCATTTCAAACAAAGTTAATTATCAGACCTTTAATCTAAATGGAAATAGTTACAAACAAATGTATTAGCATACAAGTTTTAGTGTACAACTATAAAGAATAAGTAACATTGCTTTTGAATTCAACGGTTATTTATTCTTTTTAACACCGCTAATCCATAGAATACCGCGTCAGAAATCTAGCCCTTAAAACTAATATATCTTTATTTAAGAAAGTATTCTTTAATTATTATAATCATATCTTTACTTTCGTTGATTTGCATGCTTGTTTTCACTATTGCGCCACTTCGGTTTAACCCTAATATGTTAGTGTGAGGTCGAAGTGTTAATTAAATATACATATGTTTTGTTTTTACTTTCTTTCCTCTATATTTATATATATATTTAAATATATTTATATTTTCAGCTAATGTATTTATTATGTTAATTATGTTGTATATTATTGTAATATCCCTTTTGGGGACCTCCATAGCAGATAATCTATGCTCTGTTTACGATCCATTTAAGGTTCTTCCTGACAATAATAAGGTTTGTTTACTTTTATTAATAATTTTTATAAAGTTAACTGCGTATATTTTGTTTAAATTCTAGACTGGGAGCGCAATATTTGAGTGTCTGCGGTGTTATAAAGTTTTAAGTGGAATTTTCTAACTAAACTGACCGGGCTGGTGTTTTTTATAACATTCCAGTTACTTTTACACTGTGCAATTGGTCTAGGTGCCGGATTGAACCATATAATATAGTCAGTTACAAGAGTAATAATGAAGTGTTAGTTGCGTATTTTTAGGATTATTAACACCGCACCTGCAGGCAAATTGCACGCGCGTACTTGCAAAGTACAATATTGAAGGGAAAGTACCCGCCAGATGCTGGCGCGATGCTCGCAAAAGAGGCTCAGACGAGCGTTAAATTATTTACACTCCATCATTACTCTTGGCGTTGACTATACTTACAAAGTTGTTTTGATTAAGAGTGGCTAGGGCTCACTTGCTCCAGGCTTAAGTCGGGCAGCGGCCAGACAAACTCCCCTCTCGGTTCCACCGTCTGATCTTTTCTCAGTGTTTTTCAGTGTTTTCTTTCCTCTTTATATTTTGATTGATTTGCCTGTTTTTTCTTAAATGAACCGGTTTCTATGCAATTTAATGATAGCAGAACAACCGCTAATTAAGCATTAATTTATAGAGAAAAACGATTATGAGCGAGTTAGATGCGCATGATAGAAGGGTTACGGTAGCCAATTGAATTAGCGTAAAGTTAGCGTTTTGTCAAAAAGAATATAATATTTATGGGTTTAAGGGTAGAAAATAACGAACATTTTCGCTGCCGACGATATTTTGTAGTTTAAGAAATCATATTTCACTTTGTTTAAATATATAGTAGAAATGCAAAAAAAGTTTATATTATGAGTGATAAACAAGCCTAGCCAGCCCACACATGTGAATATTTGCCATTACCCGAATACAAACTGGCCTATCCTTGCCTGGGTCCCAAACGAGCGTTGTATTCTTTACACTCCATCATTGCTCTTGGCGCTGACTATAATATTGGTGTTCTTTCTGTTAGTATTACTACAGTGTATTTTACACTACAAATAAGAGAACTTCGGTTTCGGTGACAGCGAAAATTAGAAACCGACCGTTTTGGTTAACGAAACCGCTGAAACCAAAATGAATATAAAAAGAGTATTTTAGTGATTTATGTTAATTGTCTTATTGTAAAGAGAATATTTATCATTTAGAATAGAATAGAATTTATTGTACAAAAGAGTTTACAGTAGTTAATTGTGTATCTTAGATAGTTTTACGTGGATTTTAGACTCAGACAACTCGGAGCCGGTGAAACTAAAACCGGGGCTCGGAATTTCACGGGCCCGGCCGGCCTTTTCCCGGCCCTGGCGGAAATCTTACTTCACTAGGGGTTTCTGAATACTTTTGTACGGTTTTTAATCACAATGATGGTCGATAGCCGTTAGTTAAGAAGCTCAAAATGTCCTGTCTCTGGAACATTAATAATAATAACAACAATAATAATAATGTTATTATGTAAAATAATCTGTAACACCAGAGTCCGATAATGTTGTGTAGTCTATAATTTACAAACACTATTTAATAATATATTTTCAGTTCCAAATCGGCGGTTCTTTCCCTCTTCATGATGAAGATTGTCGTTCTCTAAGACCAGAAACTGTACAAGAAATAGTAGCAATACAATGGGCATTAACACACTGGAATCAGAATCCACAGAATAATAACGCTAAATTAGGTAAAAGAATATTATTATTAGGTCTCCATGTCTCTAAAGGAACTAGAACAATGTAGTTGAAGTCTTAGCACAACTCCAAATATAGTTTCTTACTAAATCTAGAAAGGAAGCTCCGTATGATCGTAGTAGGGGTGCGAATGTAAAGGGACGAGGCCGAAAATTGTGCAATCTGGCCGTCTCCATTTTATAATAAAGGCAACTTATATAAATAATTGAGCCCACTCGGGCTGCCCGGGCTGGGTCAAACATTTTTGACGACTGCCCTGTTCATTCCGTGTGATAAGAAGAGCAAGAATATAATTATTCGCAGAATTTGAACATTGAAATGTCAATAAATCTCAGTATATCTTTGACATTATTGGATAATTCTATAACTATAGCCAATAACAAGTTTCAAATATAAAAAATACCCAGCTAGTTATTTTTATTGTTTTCTTATTAATAATTGCTGTTTAGGCCTCTACGCCGGTGATTCATGTTCTAGATCCCGCGAATCTCTTTCACAATCACTGAGATTCTTAGATTCTGTTGGATATCATGAACCCAAAGAATGTAGAACCGAAAATAATGGAGCAAAGTTATTAGGTAAATATATTATTAAAGTGTAATATGTTGTGAGGACTAGCTTCAATAATGATACCGTGCTATAGTCAGTGCCAAGAATAATAATATAGTGTAAAGAATTCAACGCTCAACTGAGCCCCTTTTGCGAGCACCGAGACAGCATCTGGCGGCTTCTCTCCGTTCAATATTGTACTTTGCAAGTACGCGCGTCCAACTTGCCTGCAGCTGCGGTGTTAAAAATCCTATAAATACGCAAGTAACACTCCATTATTCCTCTTCAATCGTACTATAGCTAAAGCAAGAGATTATATTCTAATGACTACAAACAAATTTAATCGATATAATATTCTATTAACATTTATTTAACTCTCGTCATTTGATGACCTTGTTGTTCGTAATTCGGACAAAACTATCAAAGCCGAAATGGCGCCCTAATTTAGAAAGAAGAAATGTTCTGTAGAAAAAGAACAAAACTAATTAGAAGAAGTAATAATAGACAGAAGAGAGGGGATTCACCAGGAATGGGATTTCTTCCAGTTCAGAGACCGGGTCAGGCCGAGGTTCGAACTATGGAAACTGTTATATCCAGCAATGAAAAATAATAATTCGTAAATAGGATGCCACTAGCTATAGATCTATAAAGTACCATTAACTCCCGTAAACAAACGAGTAACTGCTCCGTGTTATTCCCGCTGCTCAACTGGCAGGGCCGCTCCGAACCTAACAATTTCGAAAGATTTAGACCTCGGCCCGGAGTCAGTGTTACTCATAGCAAAGTTGTTAATTTCAGGCCTCATCGCCCCTAAGGACTATAATTCTTCTCTTGCATTGGGTACAATGTTGTCTGTATCTGACTTACCTGTAGCAGCATATTCATCTGCTTCTGTTAATGCTCTAATAGAATTAGAAGTAGATAATGTTATTGCTACAACACCTACTATTGGAGTCTATGTGGAGGCCCTTATTAGGTAATAAATAAATAAATAGAGGATTATTAAGCTCATCTAAGGACATTTGAGTCTGTTACAAATAATAGGTAACACACGCAGTATCCTCCAGACATGCGCTGTTAAGAAAATTTTTTAAATTTGAAGTGAACCCCAATAGTGGGATTTGCAATAGTCTGTTTCAAAACCTATACTACATTGCGCCGGCCTCGTACGAGGCGCGGTAGTGTAAATTTTGCCTTCAAAGGTTCCTCGCACGAAGAGAGGGAAGGCATTCCCGGCGAATTGGAGGCAAATTTTGCAATATCGCGTATCGTATGTAGCCGGCGCAATGTAGTCTAGGTTTTGAAACGGACTATAACACCGTAAATAAAGTCTTTTCTCACCTTGGCAGCTAACGCGGTATGCCTTTAGCTGCACTGTTATATACAAAGAATGCAAGACCAAGCAATAATTGAGAAACCCAAATTAAAAATATGACATTCAAGATACTCTGAAATTAGCAGTAAATGCCGTTATACTTGGACTGCAACTCTACGGTTAGAGAGGAAAGCCGCAGGGTTTGGAAAAGGCCGGCCCGTGAAAATCTCAGCCCTTTTCTGGCCAATTTATAGATTCTGTTCAAGCATCTGATAAATATAGAAAAGTCATTTTGTTAACAAGATTATGTGGATAAAAAGGATTTATAATTGCAGATTAATGGGATCACTGCGCTCTAACCTAGTTACAGTTGTGGATGATGGAATGGGTTCGGAATCTGTTAGGAGGTAAAAAACAACATAAATAAATAAAATAGACAAATATTACATAAAAAGCAAATTTAACGAAATCAAATCGCAAAAGCAGTGTACTTTTCTTTCTTTTAGAGTTGTTTCTCAACTTCGTGCAAGTGAAATCTTTGTATCTGAAGTAATTCCAATGGATCATCCTTATTTAAGTCAAGCATTAGAAGACAGCGACAGTGATATTATTGTATCTCTTTTAAATAAAAAACAGGTTTGTTAACTATAAATATATTATTATTTAATAGATAGACTGTTAGATGATTAAAATTAAAGATTTATATTTATTAAAATACATCACCTAGACCTGCAGTGCGGTATTACCTTAGCCGGGGTGTTATATTTTTAAATCATTCTTGTCATAACTCAGGTCTATATTCATTTTACCATGCAAGCTACGGTAAAACAAGTTTATAACTTCCTTTGATGTTAGATACTTTAAAACTAATTATTAATGTCATTTTCAAACATAACTTCATCCTCGGCTAGATTATAAGTTATTCTAAAAGAAAGTTATATAAAACAGTAAAATATAAATTGTAATTTCAGTTAATCGAAACAGTTAACTTCGAATCTATCTTTTCCCTTGAGAAACTATGGATTTCAATTCCTTCAGATGGCGAAGCTATTGATGAATTAGAACAGATGGAAATATTGCACTCAGAAGCAAAGTTAGAGGTGATTTTTAAGTTTTTACTAGGTATACAGGGCCCCAAAGTAACACGGCATTTGGCAAGTGCTTGGACTGATTGGACCACTAACAACCAATTTTCCACGGGGTGACAAATGTTGATGTGCGGGCCATTCTGTGCCGACTCCCAGTAACCTCTCGGTTTAAAAATCCATTGTAGTCTCTTAAACATTATTTATACCATCACTTTTAGATAATATCGCTACAGCCTAGATTCAAGGAGCTACCTCAGTTTAGAGACTATTTCCTCAGGGTTCTCAAGAATAATTTCAAGAATTATAAGCTGTTGACTACATATGTTGAACAAGTAAGCGTGTTACATACTATTTAAATAACGTACTTTTCTGAATATTATATTTATACTCAATATGGGGTTAGTTTTATGCTTAGGCTTAGATAGATTACTCTCAAATTGAGTATTAATAGTAAACAAAACATGCATGGTTATTTTAACTAGTATGGCAATACAACTAATACTTATTTAGGTATACAATTGTACAACAGAAGAATGTAATGTAGACAAAGATGTTATGCTAAAGGATTATGTTCAGGTTAGTATTCTTATAAACAAGCGCTTCAGGCCAATAAAAACATGGACCCGATGACCCTGTTCTAACTATATAAATCTTTTTATTGCAGTCTCGAACCAGTGAGGCTGCTATTCGCATGACTTATGCATTCGCAGCTGTCGGAAGCAAAATTGGAGAAGATCCAGAAAAAGAAAGAATATGGTAAGATAAAGTATACTGTAATAGAAGTTGTTTATACAGTTTTTACTTAAAATATTATCTGCTGCAGTAACGACAATGTATCGGATTATAAACATTCAAAGAAGTGAATAGAATTAGAGCCAACTAACAATTAAAAGATAATTAATACTTAATTAAAAGTATATTCATCCTTTTAGCTCCCGTCCCACTTCAGAATGTACACAGCTGATAATGGAGGAAATACAAAAGATAAACTATGAATTCGGTATTAGTGATCCAGCAGAGTTCACAGGAGAACGATTAAGTTTTAATAAAGGTAGTTAAATAAATAATATATTATTTTACCTTTATATTTCAAAAGTAAAACTATTAAAATCGAAATAGAGAGTTCATTTTGATGAATCGGGTATCTAAATAACATTAATTTCTTTGGGGCGTGGTTTCAGCCATTCATTCTTGAATCTTCTGAGCAGAGGCGGCTCCTTTCTAACATTTAGCATAAGGGTTTAGTGATACAGTCACAAAACATGGGATAAATAAGCTGCTGGTTTCACAAGACTTCTGCAGCAATGCGGAGTCGAACCAACAGCCTCAGATCCTCGCGGATTCAGAGACTCTAACCAATAGACTAAAGTACCATCTCATACCTAGAGTAACCCATTATGTCTAGAGTTACAGTAACCCATCCTGTCTAGAATTACAGTAATCTGTTCCTTTTAGGACCCGACAACACTTTGTTAGCTAGTGGTATGACTATAGATGCAATAGAATTATACAATAGTGATGGTGGTCCTATGGTATATAAAATGTTATCTTATACCACAGGAATACAACCAACTGTTGTTGTTAGCTCTATTAGACCTTCAGATCAGAGGTTAGCCCACTTTAATAAAGCTTCCTGGGTCTTCTAACTGGCTCCAACTGGAGATTCCGTACAATTTTAATAAAAACCCGCGATATAGTTTTATCAAAGAGTGAAGACGCCGTGTATTTTGCGTACTTTCCAAAAAAGTTGCGTATTTACAAAATTTAAAGAGAATTATTTTGCAATGGGTTATTAAATTTTTTAACACGGCGTCTTTACTTTTGCTTTGGACTATGCTAATCTGTTAATAATAACGTACCACAGTTCATAGTGCATCGTACCAGTACCGCAACCAGGTATATATGTCAAACTCTTTGACTTGATAAAGAACAAATCTAAAAAAACATTAGTATTCCATAAACTTCTATTATAATATTATTTTAATAAAAACCCGCGATATATTAATAGACATAACATTTATTCTAGACTTCGGTCCATCTGTAGTCCTTACCGTCCATTCTGCGGGCAGTGTCCGTCTGTACAACAAGTTAACAGTGATGTAGGTCTTTTTTATAGAAAAACAGAGACAAATCTTCTTTATAATATTTGTTACTGACAAAGTACATGGTTTTGGATAAGCAACTTACAAGTTTCTGAGTAATTATAATACATGAGCTGATTTCGAGATGCTTATCCACACTTAAGCAAACTAGGACTAATAAAAGGCCGCTCCCTTTCTCTAATCTTGTATTCGTTGTCGGCATTTTAACGGTTGCCCCCTTCAGCCATTTAAAATATATTTAAAATTGTATTAATATAATTATATTTTATATATTTTAGCGTCACTTCCTGTCCATTCCTCGTCATTATCCTATGTATATTTTTGGCCTTTTTGATCTACATGGTGGCGCTACGTGCGGTTCCATGGCCAGTACGGACATTGCACTGCCAATGGCATTTGTGCATACTGTAAGTAGAGGATTTAGGATTTTAAATTTGGTCTGATCCAGCCAACAATTGGCAATTTTTGGAGTCAATGAAAGCAGAATAGGCAATATTTATCCCGGCTCAAAAGTTGTGGCCTAAGCCGGCAGCGTTTGCAAGTCTGAGTGAGACAGTAGTACCGCAAAATCTAATAGTTTCCAGGTACCGTGTTTAATGTAGTAGGTTCCGAGTTACTGTAAAAGTTACTCTAGCTTTTCTTCTATTTTATCAGAAGGCTTCCATATCACTATTTAACAAACCCATAAGTAAGATCAAACAAGTATCATCAACCGATGGCGACACGGTATTCTAAGAATATATTAAATTATGATTACACTCATTGAAATTTACTATTCAATTTCAGATCTGGACCTTTAAACAGCGTTTCCCCCAGTTAGCCTTGCTTAATAACCTGGATATGGGCGGTCTATTAGTTGATTCCTGTTCATCCGGTAGACAAGCAGTGGAGTCTGTAGTTAGGGCGGAGTCTCAATGTATTAGATTCAGTCAAGCAGGAAGAAATATAACAATTGTACCTAGATCCGTATTTGGTTAGTCAAAACAATTACTTATTTATTAGAAATTATTACTGTAGCTCAAAGAGTCTTATAAAACCTAATATTATCATTGTTATTAATATAATCAGGCCTAGATTCACCTCATTGACTGTAGTAAAGTAGCTACTATTTATAGTCTATCTCAAGACCTAGGTTTCCAGCGCGGTATCACGAGCGGGGCGCGGTATCACAAAAAATGAATGTATTTTAAGAGGAAACGCACCAGGTCGACCGATTTTACATTCATTTTTTATAACACTGCGCCCCGTTTGTGTTGAGATAGACTATATTAAAGAGCTTCAGTAATTCGAATATTTCCCCATATTTCAAAACAGTTCAAAAATAATTTATATAACCATCTTCAAAGGTGTAAAATAACAATAAAATGCTGGCATAGTTGCATCGATTGGCAATTTCAACAAAAATAAACAATCACAGCACCAAAGAATGAGCCGTGACTAAGGCAACGCGGGAGGAATTAAACTTACAAAGGTAATAAAACATATTATGTAATAATAATTATATTATTATAAAAAAGAATTATGATAATTATGCATTTTCACTAGGGAGGAAGCAAAGAACTTATCAAATACTAATACTAAGATCATAATGTAAATACTGTGAAAATACTGTTTTATAGCAACTGTGACTAGAATTTGGTGAAAAAATAATACCTAAAACAAGATTGTGAATCTAGATTCAAACCGAACTTATTGACTTTTACTCGGATCTGAAGGACCCGGAGACCCTACGGATAGCCAATATGTCTAGAAATGAGTTATGGGTATAGAGAGAAACTGTCTGTCCGACTGAGCTGTCGAGGGATCCAGTTCCAGTTGCTTCCATTCACCACCTTCACCAGCCTGCAATTATTATTTATTAATATAAAAATGGAATGATCAATCGTTCTTTAAGTTCGACGTAGATTAGCAGTTAATAAAGTAGTATCATACTCTACTGGTCATATTTCAAGTTGCTCAAGTTTAGTATGAAGCTTCGTGTTTACATGTTCTCACAAAATCGGGTTTTTATAACTGTTTCTATGGATTTCGTAAAATAAGGCCCCGTCCCAAGCCGGATTGATCAACCGTGGGATGTATGCTAGAATGTTCTCTTATGATTCCCGCAAACCGACTTCTAGCTGCGCCAAATATGGAAAGAGTAACATGAACACCCGTAATGTGATATACATTGATATACGGAATAAATAGTTGTTTAAGGTCTGTTACCAACCTTCAAAGAGAAGGACCATTGTCCATCAGAATCCATTTGTCCACTGTGGGGAAGGTGTAGCTCGCACGGAAGCAAGAAGGAAAGACCTGAAAATAGAAACAATATATTTAAAGTTTAAGCGGTATGATAAATAGTAGTCGCGGTGTTAAAAAATATAAACCATCATACTTTCATTTTATTTACAACCGCAGCTACTCTGCAACGTTGCATATGTACGTTGGGTTACTGTAATTCGCTGTAGGACCTACCTTGGGGTCCGCACATCACCAACGGGGAGAGTAATGTCTCTCCCTTTGACTTATCGATTGGCGGACTGTCACCTTCTCGACAAACCTAAAATATAAACTCTTGTAAACGCAGTACAAACACCAGTTACACCAGAAATGTGTCTATCCCCTACCTTGACGTATATCTCGTGTTGCTCTCCTTCTGCTATCGCTCCTTTCGGGATTCTTAGCTCCACTTGCGAGTTCGGACATCGTAGCACGGCACCATCACTACCAACAACGGCTGAAGTTTCTTCAACTACCACGGGCTCCTGAAAATGAGGAATAAGCTTACAATACTACGGTACTCATTAATAAAATGTAAACGACAATCAATGGTTGAAAACTACTCTGCTCAAAATTAGTTTAACAATTAAGTCAAGCAATATTAAACCAGAGAGTCCTTGAAGGCAGAATGTTTCTTCATCAGCTTCTATTGCCGGTTGTTGACCGTCTTTTGCCCGATAAAAGAAATAACGACCTTCTTGCTGGTTCATCCATGAACAAGTATGGTACTTCAAACAGTTCCATACGGTTGATCTTTCGTTTCTGATCTGCTCCCGAAACAGTCTTCTTTCCTTACAGCTGAACAAGGGTTTGCTGTACTTCCATGATTCCAATAAGCTTCTTGAGTAGCTATTAGAAACTTCAGGAAAATTGACCAAAAAACTTCCTATCTTGCTAGGATTCTGCAGTTGTCCCATAAGAATCTTTGCATTCCTATGTCCGAAACATTTCCATCAGTTCTTCTGTAGTCCCAAGGAACCCCAAGTCTTATCAGAAAAGACTCAACATTGGGTTATACCTTAGTACCTTTCAAAGATTTCTTCAGGTCCAAGTCGAATCTTGTTGAACATCTTCGAAGTTGGTGTTTATCAAGCCATTTTCTGACCTGACTTGTTGACCGAACATATCCAAATCATGTTCGAATTGATCCTTGACTGAGCATTGGATACTATCTCTTACTTATCTAACTCATGAAATAAATTTCAGAGTCCGAAAAGAAAGGAAAGGCTGTAGTCCTATGGCATATGCCCCAGCTGGAACATTTCCATGGAACTTCTCAGCTTGGCTTCCGATTGTTTCTTTGACTTGAAAGTAGTCCATACTTCTTGAAAACTGTCCTTTGCTGACTGGATAGTTGGTCCCGAACAACTTGAGAATCATCTTGATCCGATCTTCTAGACATAACCGATCATCTTGTAAACAATGCCGTGTTGACTTCCTTCAATGCTTGACCCGAAGTTGTACTATCTTTCCCGAACTAAGTGAAATCTCAATCCCAAGTAAGTAGGAGAGACTTCAAACTTCGCCTTAGTTGGTGTAGAAGTATGTCTTTGCCATCTGGTTGTACAACATCTTGATCGGCCATCTTGAACTTCAGAGTGACAGGCATATACTAGTCAGTATAGAACATCCTTGGTCAGAGTGTGCTACAACCTTATCCATAAGGGAACACTATCTCTGAT
>JAQGAV010003290.1:0-12799 GCA_034691345.1 Phasmarhabditis papillosa | reverse complement strand
TTTCAGTCCCCCTGAAGCCGTCTGCTCCGGTGTCTCCCGTCGTGATGGTCCGCCCCTTCCCTTCACCGACTGTAGTGTCTATTCCTGTAACAGATGTGGTGATAGATGTACTATGGTTAATGACCAAGCCCTTTGTAAAGAAGAATGTACTAAGCATCCACTTTGTGTACCAAAAGGTAGATTCAGTGTTGTGAATTGTGAAAACCGTTTGCAAAATAATTGGTAACTTACCTAAGTCATTGAGGCTAACCGTTGAGGCCCGGACCCACCATATCCCTCTCTTGGACATATTGTGGCGGTATGGGTAGAAGACCTCTCAACGGGCCGGGCCAAAATATTCTCCAAAATTGGTCTCCGGCCCGGCCCCTACACATCATTAACTCAAAATCAAACATAAGGGTACCCCCTTACCTATTTTCTTTAAAGATTAATTTTTAAAGATTTTTTTCGAAATAACAAAGTTATGGTAGTAAATTTTCATATAGTAAAGAGGGGACCCTTACTAATTTTTGATAGAAAATGAAAAAAATTGAGAAATATAGGAGAAATAGAGCCTTAGGTGCTTTTCTCAAAGTTCATTTTCAAACCTCGGCCCGATTGAGAGGTCTGATGGGTGGGTTAAATATCTACTGGAACCTTCATTAATAAAAGGTTTCTTTTTATTTTAGATGTAAAGACCTGCGAAGACAAAAATGCCTGTCCAGAAGGCAAAAAGTGCAAAATGGTACCTATTCAATGCTTTAAGTGTCCATGGTAAGTATACTGTAGATGATATAATGTGTAGGTTTTAAAGGACTAACTTTACTTGCTGAATTCTGCCCGAGTTCACTACCTAATAAAGTTTGTATAGTCAACGCCAAGAGTAGTGATGGACTGTAAAGAATTCAACGCTCGTCTGAGCCCTTTTTGCGAGCACCGCGCCAGCATCTGGCGGCTACTCTCCGTTTCATATTGTATCTTGCAAGTACGCATTTGCAAATATCGTGCAGACGGGGAGTTAAAAATTCTGTAAATACGTAAGTGACACTCTATTATTACTCTCTTCGCTGACTAGAGCCTAGTCTTAAAGAATTTTATTCTTTTAATTAAATAATTATGATTTATGTTTCAGTTGGCCGAAGCTCGAATGCTATTGAAGAAGCAAGTCTATTCTTCGATAATAGTTGCTAACCAGTATCTGGTCTATTAGTTTCATACAAACTTAATAAATAATAATTCACTTTAACTGTTCAGAGATGTTGGTGCGAACTGGATAAAAAATTCAATAGTCCGACCGGTTTGATTAAATCGAATGCTCATTAGAAATATATCAGGAAAATATTATCTGAAGGATATTTCTTGAAAAATGGTGGTCGATTTTCAAATAATAGAAGTTACTATTAAAACTATTATATATTTTTCAATCTAAAATCTATAGTCTATAGACTATAGAAAGTTTAATAGATGTCCCATTCTTTTTTGTTTTTGTTAAAGGACTGAGCCTTCTTCTAAAGTCCTTAAATAACATAGCCACCGTCTGCCGACTATAGTTCCGTTATTGTGGTATAGTATGTATCAATAACTAGGGTTTCAGAACAGTATACTAGAAAGAGACGTTGTTATAGTCGGATTCAAGAGTAATACAGCCGTGTAAAATTAGATTTGGCGCAGGCGGGAAAATAAATTTCTGGCATCAGTCACCTTTTATTAAATGACAATTAGTTGGTTCTCTTACTATCTAAGTTAAGTCAAAAAGAATAATATTATTCCTACAAGAATGGTGTTAACCAATATTGGCTGTCAACCTCTAATTTTCAACAACTTCACTCGTCTTCCAATCCAATAGTTCCGTTGTGATAGTTTGGTCAGCCTATTCATCGTTTGGTCTTTCGGCCTTTTTTTGTTTGGTAATCCAATAATATCGAATAAACGAAAACATTGCCGCTGTGTGTTTGCTATAGAGAATGTACAAAATTGTGATCGCTCTAAAGGACTGACTAAATGATCGACAAATGGTCTCGCCACGAAAGAAATGATGTCACGAATACAACATAGGTGCTATAGCACTGCTGAGTGCTTTCTTTTCAATTGAAATGGTTCACTTTATCGTTGTTTCTTTCTATTGTAGTATAGCTATTTATTCGACAATTTAAAGCAGTTTAGTATAGTGAGCGCCGAGAGTAATAATGGAGTGTTACTTCCGTATTTATAGGATTTTTAACACCGCACCTGCAGACAAATTGCACGCGCGTACTTGCAAAGTACAATATTGAACGGAAAATAGCCGCCAGATGCTGGCGCGGTGCTCGCAAAAGTGGCTCAGAGAAGCGTTTAATTCTTTGCATTCCATCATTACTCTTGGCACTCACTATATGTAAACTTGAGGATATTTTATGTTTTCGGATCAACTATCTTTTTGTAGTTACTCTATTCAAATTTTAGTCAAATATTTTCAAAAGGATGTATTTGAACCCGCGCGTCCTCATTCATTGCTAGCCTAATTGGCCGCTTTGAGGTGACCGATTAGTCAATTAAGGTATTCTAGTTAATCAAGTGGAACAACGAAGATGCGAAGTTAACTACAGTAAGATCTTAATCTAAAGAGCGGTAGAGAACTAGCGAAAGGTTCCGAAGTTATGTATTCGTGTTTACTAAAAATTATTAAGAACTTTTTAAAATCCTTAACAATACTGGATGATATATTTTGTAAGGCTGAACAGAATGAATAGAGAATATTAGTGACAACAAATTTTACCGACTTGATTGTAACTTATATAATAATACGTGATAAGTCATAACAAACCATACTTACATTCTCATATGCTTAAAAAGTAAAAATAGTACTAACCTTCTTTCCATTGAAAAACCATCTGAAGGACTGTGTTTTATCATCAGAACAGGTTATCGACGGAGATGAACCGAATGGAAAGGGAACTTCTTCTTCAGAAACTGCGTTGGAATCTAAAACATACGAATAAAAGTGAATTTAAGCTAAAATATAATCAGTAAACAAATCTAGCAAGAAGATAAGAATAATAATATTTCTGGAAAGTATATACAATTTAAGTGTTTTTATCGTTCACGAAATAATCTTTTCATTTGGCCGTTCTTAAAATTAATATAGCTCATAAACTTACCAAATACATTAATAACAGATCTATGATTCTTAAATCTTCTTCCAGATTGAGCCGATGCTTTGCAGTCCAGCGAGTTTGCTCCCTTCTTCAGAATGGACAGACTGGATGGATTCTTTAGCTCCAGTCGTCTGTTTCCAGCAGAAAGTTGTACTCCTGGCTGGGAGCTAAGGGGCTCGCCGTTAAGGAACCAATGGGTGGTAACGTCATTCCTAAAAGATAGTCTTTGGAAGAGAGTGATTACTGTACTTGGATGCTATAGTCGGCAGACGCTTGCAGCTAAAGGTCTACAAATTTGAATTAGAGCACAGATTTGCTCTAATTCCTCTAATACGATCTAATAAACTTTGCCGTTCGTACCGTAACCCATTACTAGCGATCAGTCGACCGACTATAATGATCAATGGTAGTTCATACAAATGATCATTCATTTTGAGTAATATGTTTCTTTCGCATTTTGGGGGAAAATAAATAAATGTTACTGTACAAAAAATTACTTAGAATACTTTAAAATCAATAATGTTGAACTCACATATATGAAGAAACACAATCAAATACCAAGGGGCTTGACATGTTATCCTTATCCAAGAAAACGTCTTTTGGTGCGCTAAGAATCGAAAATTCGGAGTTCTTGGCTCCATCAGTTGCTAATTCTAGTGAGATGCCATTTGACATAACTTCTCCTTGAGCATCGCTTGTAGCTATTACCTAAAAATTCAAATATAATTATATAAAGTGACCAAAATTTAAAAGATGACTGTCAAATTTGAAAGAGTATGGTCAGTTTCAAAGATGAGCTTGATATTTCATGTGTTAATTGCTCCAGAACAGGTTTTCTGAATAAATTGTAGCACGGCTGATGCAACGTGTAAAAATATTTTTATTTTTGTTTTATAATTTATAATTTTAATTTTATAATGTTGTAATTTTAAGATTAATTACTAAATTCATACTGTTTCTATAAGTTTGTCTTACCCTGTATTCGCCTAAGCTTGTCCCATCAACTGAAAGAATGATGAGATCCCCATCGTTTGTAACATAGTGTGTGGTGTTTCGAGAAACCTGGAAAAAAATTCGTGTGATCAACGTAACATAAAAATTTAGTACAATATTTGTGCAGAAATCACAAAACAATACATTTAGAGGTCTAGGCTTACCAGACCACCCAGCGCGCCAGGCCGATCCCGGGACCATGTTGGATTGTCTGAGCTTTACTCTACCGTACCCTTTGCTCACCCTTTGCCTAACCCAAATGAACATATTCGAATCCCGCCAACTTCAAAAATTAAATGCACTTTGTAAATGTTACCGCGCTATATACTCGAGAAGTATATAAACTTTCTTTTAAATAACAATATTTTCTAAAAATAAACCCTTCTCAATAGTGTCTATTCACACATTTCTCTGTGTAAAATGTTACGGTTGGCGGCAAAGGGCACTCGGCTGGCTATAACCCGCCAAGAACGCAAAGACAACCAACAATTGAAGGCGAAAACAAATAAACAAACTCTAGACCAAGAGGAAACTGAGGCAAAGTATGGGAAAACATGATCATAAAAAGTTTGTAGGATTTATAGTTTCTGTTCTAGAAGTTTCGTAAATTGTGAAGCTTATTTGGTAACCATCCATTTTTGAGAACTCGTGCTATCGTTAACGCTGTATTCGGAAGCAATTTGGTGATCAGATTAAAAAGTTATTAGGTAAAATGCTACGGATCCTGTTTTCGTGTCCAAGTTTACATATTGTTATTCAACTTGTACTATTCGCGTTAAATATTAATTTTAATATGTTTTAGCCGATTTTGCTGTTTATGGTCCTACCTCATTCTGTCCCTTGTACCAGCTATATCTGACATCTAACAGAGCGCTCGCTTCAAGCTTTGGCCTCTTCATGAGAACAGAGTTTCCCTCGGCAACCACGTAACGGTGCAGAACAGATTGCTCATCGAAGTCATCCAAATCTAAATAACGATGATTCAATCAAACTAAACATTACGATCCTTCCAAAAATGACTTTTTTTAAAATTTTACTCTAGAGGTTTCTAAAAACACTCATTTTATGACTCTGATTTGTAAGAACCACCTTTTTACATACAACTCCCTCAATTCGGGGCAACTAGGTGGGGTCAATGTTTACCAATATTGGACATATGTCATACTGACCAAAACAGGTAATATGAGAAGTATAAATATTATAGGGAAACAAAGAGGAGCAATTGGGTAATGGAGAAAATTGTGTTCGAGTATATTTTCAAAAAAGTTGTATAAACATATATTTTGGATGTGAATTTCAGTTTTACTAATGTTTTAGTGTCTCGTAACACCACAAGTTTCAATAAGCCACTTAGAAGTTCATATAGTCGACAGATGAATCGGTTGCAGGGGCGAACTGTAGAATTTAGGAGGAGCGCGGAAATCCGAAGAAAATTCCCAAGGAACCGATATAATTTTGCGCTCGCATTATAATACATAGACCTTTAGCTGAAAGCGATTTGTCCGTCGACTATAATTGCCTTCAAAACTAGCGATGATACAAAATATACAGTACATTAATCGTCTAATCATAACTCTTTTCAAATATTTCAATCTTCCTTTACCGAGCCCCTTTTTGGTTTTTTAGTCAAACTATACACTTTTGTCTATACTCAAACGGGATCTTTCTACTTATTTTCTTAACCATTTCATAAGTTTGTAAATCCCACAACTTTGTACGAATCCGCATTTCGCACGGCATCACGGCCGATAATCGTCTGCGATTGGCTTAACGAGAAACACAATTGAAGCAATCGTAACTGGTTGTTGTGCGAAGCAAAAGGGCGCTCTCACAACGATCCTTAATCCTTACGAAATAACCGAAATTAGCCAAATTATCCAGTTAGCACTAGCTGAATCCAGCTGTAGCTACTTCAGTGGCAACCGAAGGCAAATGTTGAGTACGAAAAGCAAAATAAGGGAGAAGTAGCCTCGGAAAGAGAGATTGGTCACCGCAGCGCAATTGTCGATGCGCAGAAATTTACGCTTTAGACTACTATGCCAGAGAAAATTGACAAAAAAGAAAGTCAAAT
Source organism: Phasmarhabditis papillosa (assembly GCA_034691345.1). Lineage (NCBI taxonomy): Eukaryota > Metazoa > Nematoda > Chromadorea > Rhabditida > Rhabditidae > Pellioditis > Pellioditis papillosa. The sequence continues at coordinate 6,622 of JAQGAV010003290.1, read as the reverse complement.
CAATTCTCTGGGGGACGGTTTCACTCAGGTTGAGAACATGGATCTTTCATTTACTAAATCGCTTCCACAATCAGGAAATTTAAAGTGTTTATCAATTATTCTACAATTTGTGGTATTTTCTCAACTTTTCCAAATTCCCTGCGATCGTGTCTGCAACCTGTCGAAATCTGTTGGTGGTTGGAGGTATTAAACCCCAAAAAGGGGGGTATCTATCTATTGAGTGATCGCTTTCCAACCACAGAGACAGAGCAAACATTGACCAGAGCAGAAACGCCCGGTCGGCCTGCCGGCTAGGTCCCGTTCAGTGTCTGTTCCGAAACCGCGCAACTTTTGCTACTAGCGGGATAACAATAGCCTCCCAGAAAGGAAGATAGACGCAAGAAACAAATAAAATACGCAATAAGATCGACAGAGCTGCCGCCACCGACAATTTTAATCAAGTGGCAGTGGTTAAAACAGATAGTTGGTGCAGGAGACTGGATATAAAAAGGATATTTTAGCAAAAAATTGAAAAGGGCTCCAGAAATCGAAAGTGGAAATGTTGGATTAGAATTAGAGATGAAAGTGATGAAAAATAATTGCAGTGGTATATATATTCTATCTCAAGACCTAGGTTTCCAGTGCGGTATCACGAGCGGGGCGCAGAGTTGTGAAAAATGAATGTAAAATCGTCGACGTGGTGCGTTTTCTACAAAAGCACATTCATTTTTATAACACGGAGCCCCGCTCGTGATACCGCGCTGGAAACCTAGGTCTTGATATGGAGTATAATGATAAATAAATATTAATGAACTACTTACATTTCATGATAACATTCATAATTGGTGAAATAACAGTTCCAATGGCATTTGAACCAACGCATCTAAATATAAAAATGATTGAGTATTTTAAAAATTAATTTGACAAAGGAAACTTTATAAGATATAATTTAAAAACATACATGTTGATATTAAATTAACTCAAACAGTTTAGATACCAAATATTTTGAACCGAACCAACCTGTACTGTCCACTGCTCTCGCGATCATAAGATATGGATATAATTTTTGACTTTATGCCTAGAAGCTCATCGTTCTGATACCAGGAAAACTGAAAATTATATTTAGAAACAGTTGTGGAATGGAATACTCCCTCCAAATCCACCCTGGCTCCCTTTTCAGAAAGGCCCAGTGGTATTCTGTGATCTCATGTATTCTTGTTATCCAACCCTTTATAAGAGGCGAATTTTACAAATAAATGATTCACTCCTATTCCTATTTCGCTACTGAAGAATACAATTTAAAAAAAATCAAAAATGATGTTGACTAATTAGTTTATGAGCCTGTCAATCCCGGAAAAACGATGTCACTCAATAATGTCAACTAATACTCATGGGATACCAGTACAACTCCTGCAGGCCGAAACTTGAATGGCTAAACTTTTGAAATTTAGCCGACGTTTCTTGCAGTTACTAAATGTTTTAACTTTGTTTACAATTTTTGCAGTTTTGCTTCCATCCCTTGTACTAATAGATTCATATAGTCGGATTCAAAGCGAATAATGGAGTGTAGAAAATAATTTTCAATCCAAAACTGCTTGTACGCAATTGCGTTTGGTTTGTAAATTATTTTCTACACTCCATTATTCGTTTTGAATCCATCCGACTATACAAATAGTATCGGAAATAGACAAATTGAGCCCATAAAGTTTCTGCAACAATTATTTTCCAAAGTTCCTAGGCCTTTCTTGTGTAATCCAACAAACCTGATCTGCATTTTCTATTTTACAGTCGAGTGGTTTTGCTTCACCATCGCCTATGAATATATTTGTCGGAAATTCTTTTAGCTGAGGTGGTCGGCCTAGCACAATTTCGGCAGCCAACGCAATCTGTACAGCACATAGTAAAAGTAGTAAATGGAATAGTAGCTTGGCTATTCCCGGTTGATATTTTATCGTCGCCATCACAATATTTCATGTCAATTTCTTCGGGCGGGTAGAAAATTCATAAATTAATCGGTGTCCTAGTGGGGAGTCCTGGAATTCAAAGATTGTTAGATTGTGGAAGTTCGGAAACTGCAAGAATTCGAATAAATTTATAACGAAGAAATACATCATTCGTTGAGTGTGGAAATAATATATAGTCAGATTCAATAGTAATACGCCGTGTTAATAAGCAGGAGTGTTGCAATATTTTGTCTGAGTAAGGCAGAGCGAAAGCAAGTTTGCAATCTGCGGACACCGCGCGCGTAGAATGCAAGCAGGCGTAGTGTTAACAATAATGAAATACGCAGCTTACACGGACTTGTTACTTTGGAATCTGACTATATAGAACGTACTCAATACAAGTAATTGTATATAGTAAAATGAATAAGTGTATAAATAAGCTAACAATAATGCCAAAATAGAATAGAAAACTAGTTACTCAGAAGGTACTTTATATAAATCCAATGCTAGGGCCGGTTGTGTCCTACTAAGGAAGGTAATTAAGTAACAAACAATAGAAAACAAGTAAATAAATAAAAGTAAACTAGAAAACTAATAAAAATGGTAATTGAAAGTTGTTATGGCCATTGGCAGGTACTTTAGCCTAGTGGTTAGAATCTCATGATCATATGGGTTGTGGGCTCGACTCCCCGTAGCTGCAGAAACACGTCTTTGGTAGAGTATGGTGGAAGCACAAATGTTTTTGAGGTTTCAAAATAGATTCATGAAATCTGTGAACCCGGACGCTTTCGATACCTTCAAGATACAAAAGTAGTGGTCGCTAAAATTCAGTAAATATTTAACAGCACCGAACTTTTCAAATAATAAGATTCAAATTAAGAAAAATATAAAGAAACTTTACAAACGTTAATAACTCCATTGCAAAATCGACTTTTGACCTTTTTATGGATGCCTTGAAAAGGAGTCGAATTGTTGTATTAATGTTCGTTAGTGAGCGCTAGTATGCATGAAACTGGAATCAACTAATGAGAGTCACTGCTAGCAAGGTCGACTATGAAGAAGAGCGCAGTATCGAAAATTGTAACTAATAAGTGGGGGGATAAAAAGTTGTAATAGGGGCAACGGTGTCTAGCCTATATAGAAGTTAAGTGCGAACACCTCAACATACTTCGAAATGATTGTCGTTAAGTTGTGAAGGGATGCGGAAAACTTCAGAAAGGTTATGGCAAACATTTCTCATCAGACTTAAATAAATATAGTACAGAAAAACATCAATTTAGTATAACAAGACACAATATTCATTCAGGTTTTTCTAAAGTATGGTAGTGATTAACATTGTTAATCTATAAATGTGTTTTATGGAATACCCAAAGAAGATTGAATGTTAGAAATGAGCCGTCTCTGCTCTAAAGATTTCGGAATGAATGGCCGAAGCCTTGCCTGGAAGAAATCTACTATTATTATGATACGAGTGATGCAGGAAATTAGGTACTTTAAAATATATGAATACATTTATGTTAGAAGAATCAGATATGAACCTTATAAGTAAAATATACAGATATATATGTCAATTCATCTAAGAGATTAGAATGTTTTTGAATGTAAGTTAGTGTAATGTAGCAAAATTGCAGTGAATAGTTCATTTTGGTTATCGGTATGTAGATTCCCTCAATTTCAATGTGTAACATCTTTGATATGAGGAATCAACGATGAAAAATTAGCAATCGGTAATATCCATTGAAAAAGCTTTTATTGATGGACTTAAAGGGATCAATTCGGAATGCTTTCGATGGCTGTTCTAATAGTAAGATCAATGAAAGCAGTTAGTGGAAACTATAGTCTGTCACAAACAGAATACCTCATAGCGCGGTGGTATACATAGGCTTCCTCAATTGCGTATTTGTTTATTTCTGGATATGATACGAAATAAAACTAGTAAAATAATATTTTTCTGACAACAAACAAAAAATTTCGTTTCAAACCGTTTAATGGTTTTCTAATTTCGCCACTGAACGAGCGATTTTACAAACATTACACAACACCGCGCTCTGCAGTCTTCTTTTTGTTATGGACTGTACAAGAAATAAACAGCAGCCAGTATAGTTGAATACTATACAAGCAGAAACTTTGCACTCAAACTTGTTTACAATGTCTTGATAAAAACTAAGCCAATTTCCACCAAAAAATCAATAAACGGTTAAATAAATAATAGGTTTTAGATAATTTTTCGAAATTTGAAATGTTGTAAGGTCGGTGGTACTAAGATTGATAAGATAAGCGTTTGAGATGCATGCTACGGGATGGTCGAAGGTGACTCAAACCAGCCGGAATGAACAAAAAAGTTAGTTTTAGCCATTTTAATGGGAAAGCATCATCTATTGCAAGAACACCTACTCATAAGGGTGTTGCACTAAAGAAATTGATAAGACAATTATTTGTATTGATTAAAGCTATAAAAATCAATATCGAGACAGTTTCAAAAGAAGTGGTTGAAGTCAAACTAGTAAATCAAGTTGAAACTGAACCGAAAAACACAAGTAAATCAAGTTGTAAAACGATACTCAGCCATTTTTATTTGTTTTGTGTTTTCTGGAAATCAATAAATATTTCTATTTTCCATTTTCTAAACTGCTTCCAAAAGCGAGCCATCTGTTGAATAAGAAAGATTTTATCGTAACTTGCCTAATACAATAGTTTAGAAAAATGCTTTAACAGGGAAAAGAAAACTAAAAAACGTTAAAGTCTGTGAATACCTGAAATATAACATTCAAAATCAATGAATACCATACATTTTATAAAAGAAATATTACCTTACTAACAGTTCAATGATAAATTTGATTTAAAAATATGAACATAAACTAATATGAGGTATTTCAAATTGGCCAGATGTAATTTCACCGCGTAATACTTTAAAATACTAGGTCAGTACGGGCTGGCTGGACAGTTAATGAGCGCGCCCTAATGCCAGATTATGGACGAATTCGAATCCCACACTCACAGTTTAGTTACGGAAGACTGCCGGGATGGTAATATATTGCCAGTAGCTATGTAAATATAAATAAGCAATGTTATTGATAATGATAATAGTAAATAACTTTGAAAAATAAGTTATATAATATTACAAGGGTAAATTTAACAAAACGTTAGTTCTAAAATTTATGGAAAACCGTCTCGAACTCTAGTTTCCCCAAAACACTTCAATTGCTCACCATAAAGATCCAGAACAAAATTATGAGAAACTAATAATATAACTCAAAAATGGCCAGTGTTTCCAAATTACAGTATCTTCAGCATTTTTAACATCACCCTTTTTACGACACCGCTTCTAAGCGTAATTGAGTGAAAATGATCATAAAACGCGTGGACAAAGCCTTACAAATCGGTTTTCTGTGATTATTTTATAGCACTCCATTAGCAAATATAAGTGAATGGTGAGTAAGGCTGTCGGCGTATTGCTAGAATATACAAACATATCGAATGTTTTGATAGATTTCTTTTGCACAAAATAGATACCAAAATAGAAAACAGAAAAAGTACGCAAAAGCCGGCAAACATGGTCGGTAATGGCCCTTGAAGTGCTGCGCCGAAAGCTCGAGAAGTCGAAAAATGAAAGAGCATTGAAACGAAACAAAGTAACTTTTGAATTAGGGTTGAGTTTTGATGAACCGAAAGCTATATACGGTATAATATATCATGAAAGCTAGTAGGAGCATTAACTGCAATCCTAGAAGATTGAGAAAATCAAGCCATGATTATGGTTGTAATAATAAAACATCTCTTTAAAAGTTATAAAATGGCTGAAAACAACTTTTAGTAGCTAGAAACTGAGTTGAACAACAAAATAATGTTTTCCATAAAGTAAAAGTAGAATATATCTCCATCATGAAGCAAAGACCAACTACATTTGCATTGAAAGGTTAAACATTCAAGTAGTACAGAATATAATAGAATAGAATATAATGATTTATTAGTTACCGAGACCGTTAAAAACATTGAAAAAAATCTACAAGTTAAATGTTTCATTGGTCGGGGCACGGGAGGATATATATAGAATAGGAAGATATAGTGTAGATGTTAACTAAATTCGCCTCTTTATAAAGGTGATAATTATATATTCCAGTCGGAAATGTCTTAATATGCATTGGTCATCTATTTCTCTCTCTTTCTGTGTAAGGTTGTATATGTAATAGTTTTTGTTAGAGAGTAGGCCATTTGATGGCTAGAGACAGAGTCGGCGCGCTCCATTGCTAGCGCCCGCTGACCCAAGGACAAGGGGGCGTGGCTTACTCCCCCCTAGATGGACAGATCACCCACAGTCATAACAAAAGCCGCTGCTGCTGCGCGAGTACTGCGTAAGCGAGGACAAATTGGGCCGGTAACCCGCGAGTAGCGGCAGAATGAACTAGGTAAACAAATAACTCACTTAAAGAGCAGTGTCGGATATGGCTAAGGTCAATTTGAAGGAAAACGGCAGGTTCAAGGTCGGAAAGATTGTTTTTGTTGTATTTTTGGGAAAGAAACATTTCTTGTTTGATTTCATAACTTCTAAACGTTTCTCTAGTTGGATTCAAAAGTAATACGGCCGTATTAATAAGCAGGAGTGTTGCAATTTTTTATCTGAGTAAGGCAGAGCGAGAGCAAGTTTGCAATCTGCTGATACCGCGCGCGTAGAATGCCAGCAAGCGCAGTGTTAAAAATGA
>JAQGAV010003289.1:0-12808 GCA_034691345.1 Phasmarhabditis papillosa | reverse complement strand
CGATTTTACGCATTGCCTCTCTGAAAATGAACTTATAAAAATAATATAATAAACATGTTTAATAAAAATCTAAAAATCTAAACATTTCATTTTCCTTACGAATAGTTAAACTTTTATAAACTTACTGAGCAATAGTGAATTGATCCCTTAGAGTGAAGAGTTCTTCTGGATTAGTATTGTTAACCAATTTAGCTGCTAAGGCATCAAAGGGGAAATACTTAGAGACTAGAGTATCGACATCTTGTGCTAGTTGAACTGATTCTTCTGAAAAACACTATTTAATGAGCAGTTAAGTAAAAATAACAAATATGTTATGGAGTCTCAATAACTCTACTAACTGTAATATTTTGTTAGTTACATTGACAAGTATTAAACAGTATATTATTATTATTATATTGTATATAATTATAAACAAATAATTGTTTTTATATTATTATTATAATTACGGACCTTCAACAAGACTTGTAAAACTATTTGTTTTAATAGAAGACCTTTTGTTGACTTCCACTTTTATATCCCATTTAGCCAATTGACTACGAAGATCGCTACCACCATTCTTTACTTTTGATCTAAACAATTATTAATAAATACATTAAAGAAAATAGATCAAGAGCGTAAAATTTGATTGTCGTGAGTTATATTCTGTTAAAGCTGCGAAAAAAGGCAGCCTTCTATATTAATCATGATATACGAGCAGTCTTTTATTTTAAACCAATTAAATTATATATATATATTTATATTATATATAATTAAATAGCGTATCCAGAACCAATATAATAATGTAACTTACTTTCTAAGCATAGCTGATAGTGTACTCGCATTCATTTTCTCAACTCCAGTTAGTCTACGAAGAATTTCTTCACGGGTAACCTTAAAAATAAAGTTGATAGATTTAAAGAAAGGAATTTAGGCTCACTGGAACCACTGCTTGTTTGAAATAAGGTTCTAACTACATACTGATTGGAACTGAACAGAAGAGTTACAATAATACATAGTATGTAATATTATACGAATTACGTAAACAATACTTAAGATTAAAGTTTTAAGGCAGATTTAATTTTGAACTTAATGGCAAGTAATATCAACTATTAATTGGCGCTCACGAATAAATATTCTAATAGGATTTTAAGTAACATTTACATTTGCAATTCTCCTCATGAGTTTAACAACAATAAATAGCGTGTTTAATTATGATGACTACTATAATAATAAATTATTGACATAAAATAATATGTTGAAGATTATGCAAGAATTAATAATAGTATAATAATATAAAATAACTTACATTATAAGTCTTCTGACTATTAACAATATTTAGTCTTCCTTGTACAGTCTCCACCTTCTTTGGCCCTCTGATTGGTCCTCCACCCTCTTCTCGTTCGTCTTCAACTTCAGGTTGCGCCGGATCCTCCGGTGTTAAACATCCTTCAGGTACCATATGGAGCGGACTTGTTTCTAACTTTTGAGTATGTGGATGGTAGGGTAGGTAGTTCGGAGGTAAAGAAGCAAAATGCTCGTAGTCAACCAATGGATCGGGCATACCAGAGAAGTGATGATTAACTGTAACAAATATATTTTTTATAAGTATAAATGTTATATATTCTTTTGAAAGTTTTCATAAAAATTAGTTCGTGAAGAAACTGAAAATAAATGAAATATCACAATTTAGATTTTCCAGACAAGAACAATTGTCTTATATTAAAATTAGTGAATTTCCATTTTCAGCTTCATAAATGAATTACTAACCATTAGAGTTGGGCAGCTCGACCCGAAAAAGAACGTGCCCCAGGTTGAAATTGGGGGTTTGAGCTCAACCCGAAAACCGGTTTTTGTGCTCAATTGTTAGTTAATTCATGCAATTTAAGCCCAAGTATCACGCTTAAAGCCTGAAGACCCGTTCAAACACGAAACCGTGCCAAAACGCAAAACTATACTAACTATCGAACTGTCCGGATTCATCGCCGCTTGGTGGAGTGAGAGCTTCTAAAAGAGGACCATTAGGTTCTCCACTTCTATTAGGAGTTGTCATCATCATCTTTGGATAGTCAAACGGATTCTGAAATTATAGTTATATATAAGGAAAAATGTCGTTGGCAGCAACTATATGGTATTGTTTTAATAGATAGTGTATAAGCACAACTTAGTAATATTTAGCAACTATAATTAAATTATTGTTGACGTAGAGAAACAAGTAGTTATTTATACAAAATAAATAACTTATAAACTAACCATTTCTGGCATATTTGGAAAGTTGATTTCGTTTCCTATATAAGTGTGTTGAGTGTTAGAAGTTGATGGATCCATAATAGATTTTTCTAAAGTTCAAAAATTCATTATTTGAAAAAATAAAGAAAAAATATTGAATTGAAATAAAAGAGAACTTTACTAATTAATGCCATTGTGCATTATAAATGGTTAAATCATTATTTTTTTGAAATAATGCACCGTATAGTACGCTGTGTATGATCGCGTACGCATAACGCAAGTCAATCTTAATAGAATATTGGTTTGTATAACTAATTATATAAGAATTTAAATTTAAGTATAGCGCTTAAATTATGATTAGAAAAAATAAAGATACAACAACCTAAGACAAAAACATTATTTCTACGAAAAATTCAGCAAATCCTACTGAAAGTTGTTGTAAATTATAGTCTATCTCAAGAACTAGGTTTTCAGCGCTGTATCTCAGAGGAGTGGTGTTATATAGAAGATAATGAGAAATTGTTTGATTAAGATCCCTTTCTTCAACAGTACATTCCCTTCGATCTGACACATCCTCTACATAGTAGACGTCGCTGGAAAGTTCTTGATATACATAGGTGGGCTACCCGGCGTCAAGCCTGAAACGGAGGTTGTCAATTCGGTTGGGTTTTTTGGCCAAAAATTGGCAAGGGTCCCCCCAAACCCTCAAAAATCAGTTGGGTGCCCACCCAAAAATCAGATCCCGAGATCACCTATGGTGATACAGGCGGATTTGTTTGAAATATATCTAGTGACTTTCCTATAACTTATCTAGCATGACAATAACTCTACTTTGTATCAAAGCAGAATTATTGTTATATTATGTATGGTAAATCGATGAGTTGAAAGCTATTTCTTCAAAAGTATTTTAATTTTTACATAAGACCGTTTCTTTCAAGGATACTGTTCGGAATAACTAGCTCCTGTACGATTATAATATAATAATAATTGTAACATAATATAATATCAACAAACTATTCACTCCTAAACCTAAAATTTAAGGCTCTTATGAAAGTTCCAATTCTAATTGAAAAAGTACAAAACAAAACAACAGATTAGAGATTGGGCGGTCAAAACGGGCTGGGCAGCCTTAACAGAATAATCCGGAATTCCACAAGACTTTTTTTGTATCAGGTCGAGAACAATTGGAAAATTCGGTAAATATTACAAGTTTTTAACTTTTAATACCAATTAAGACATATGAAAATGTTATCCCTAGCTTATAACTGTTCGAAAAATAGTTATTCAGAAACACTTGCTAATAACAATGGAATATTAAATAAATTTATTACTAAAACAAGATTATTAACATTTATATTTAAATTCAAAACGTAATACTAATACATGAAATAATGATAATGAGATCAATAAGAAACCCCAGGATGTATTCTTAAGGAATTCGCGGATACTGTTGCAGATTCTTTATTTGGTTCTAAAAATAAAACATGATTATTGAAGCTATTGACTACTTTATTAGAAACACTTAGATCGGACTATTTAAAAAGATCGGCAATCTTTTTAATAGTCCGAAGTACTCGTGACTCCACGTTATACTGTTAGGAATACCAAAGCTATGAGTTAACTAAAATATAAATGAATTATTGCACAAAAATAAATGCACAGAAATTCTCTATATTTTTGAAAATAATTAATTTCTAACTAGGTAAGTCTCCTGAAAGTTTACCTCAGACATGTTTTCCATTCCTTCCTGGAAGGGCCCAGTCTCCTGAATATTCTCCTTGGTAACGGAACCTAGTGGAACATTAGTCGACTCGAGAATTTCACCGATTTTGCGCATTGCCTCTCTGAAAATAAACTTATAAAAATAATATAATATATATGTTTAATTAAAAACTATATAGTTCTGTGATCTTTAAAACATTTCATTTTCCTTACGAATAGTTAAACTGTTATAAACTTACTGAGCAATAGTTAATTGATCCCTTAGAGCGAAGAGTTCCACTGGATTGTTAACCAATTGAGCTGCTAAGACATCAAAGGGGAAATACTTAGATACTAGAGTATCGAGATATTCTGCTAGCTTAGCTGATTCTTCTGAAAATCACTATTTAAGGAAATGACTTGCTAATTACATCAAATCTTTGCGAGTCTACTTACTATAATAATTATACTCATTCAAATGAAAAAAAACGTCTTTTTGGAAAGAATGAATAAACAAAACAAGCCTTGTTATAAAGAACATTAAATGTAAATGTTTTATTGACTTGGTAATACTATTAATTATGCAATTTGTCTAATAATGTCAAAATATTTGTGTGTATTATTACAATAATAACGTACCTTCATTAAGACTTGCGAAAGTGTGTTGAGTGTTAGCTGTTGATGGATTCATGATTGTATTATTCTAAATTACAAAAACATTTTATTAAAATATAATAATAATAATAATAATAGAAAAGAAAATAGAAAAGGTGTTGACAAAAAAGAACTTAACCAATAAATGTTAATGGTCTATATTTAAAGTTAACCTCAATACCTTTAGAAATAATGCAGCGTATGCTTTCATTAGTATAACGCAAGTCAAGCTTACTAGAATATTAGTTGGTATTAGCCGCCTATGGCAATTCTGTGTGTTACACGTAGAAAAAAACCTTTCCTACCTGCTTTACTTATTCTTAACTCGATGAACTATACTTAGATATATAAGTGATTCAAAAAAAAACGGTTACAAAAAATTGTATCACTCAGTGGGCAAAAGCTGTAGCAGAGTAATATCCCAGAAGCAACACAATGAGACTGAGGAGGCTGGAACTTGAATGGGCAGAACATATTATCAGCTTCTTCTTGAAACTGAATATATTTTGGTTCATGTGGTCGTATTCATGAACAATTAGGGGAGCTCCCTACCTTCTGCCAGGGCCGGCCTGTTCCCATCACTGTGTCCGTAGTATAGAACCACACCAACCTGCCAAAAACTGCCCGGGCACCCACCGGGGCGTTTCTTTACAACTGCCACTGGCGGGATCCTTCCTTATTCGAAAACACCACTGTTCTAATCGGACTAACACTCAAATTTATGTAGTGAATAATATATAAAAGTAGTTTGTCTTTTTCGATGGAAAGTTAGAAAATAAAACCTTTTCGCTTTTTCGCTGTTTTCGCTTGAACGAGATTCTCTTTTAAAAACAATTATTACTCTTGAACTGGAAAATAGAAGCTAAAGGAATATTAGTTGTTCCCATCAAAACACCTTCACAAGATGTTAGTAACCCAGTACTTCAAATGAACTATTCCCAAATCTTCCGACTATCGGGGAAAACGGGGCAAAACAACACTCGCTTATGTGTAACTTAATAAAAATAAATCCATTGTTAGATCTAGCATATTAGTTTGTTTTCTAATAAAAAGCGGTTGGATATGAAGAGGTAAGGAGTTAGTTAAATCGGCTTAGGTCACTGGCTTCAGTCAGTACCTTCTGTGATTCCTAGTTTGGAGACCCGCCCGGGCAAGCCGGATCGATTCCAATCAGACTAGAATGCTAATCGCTATTTCATACAGTCTTATAAAGCACGGTACTCATTCATTACGTTTCTGGTCGTGTCAGCTAAACGTACTGACATCCGTCCAACCAACCTTTCAAAAGACCAAAATGTTCCTTTCTGAAACTGTAAATAATCAGCAGTCATTCCTAGCAAAACTAAGTTTTAGATACTTCAAACAACTTTTCATCTTCCTAGCAATTCTTGAAGTTTGTTCATCTCTGGAATGTTTTAACGGTATGCTAGATCTTTGGGTAACAAAACTGTCTTTTCGTGCATTAATAAGGGACTTACGGGCCTGTAGCAATAGAATGGTTCCAGTAAGGTGGTGAGTAGGCATTGCGACGCAAGCTAATAAGGTTTATTTGAACGAATTTTTTTTCTTACTAGATTTTGGGGTTACAAAACTGTCATTTCGTGCATTAATAAGGGACTTACGGGCATGTGGCACTAGAATAGTTCCAGTAAGCTTGTGGTAAACCTGCCACGCAAGCTATAGTCAGATTCAAAAGTAATGAGGCCGTGTATGCTGCGTATTTAGTTATTTTTAACACTGTATTTTTTTAAATTTTTTTCTTATTTTTAACACACTCCTGCTTATTAACACGGCCTCATTACTTTTGAATCTGACTATAATAAGGTTTATTTGAAAGGTAGTCATCTTGCTAGTCATATTGCCCTCAACGCAACAACATTTGTTCCTTTTATTTAAAATCTAATAAAATCTTAATGTTATATATATCATATATAGTCTGTATCAATAGCCAGATTTCCAGTGAAGTAGGATGGAGAGCAGCGTTGTTATATATAAATAAATGTACTTTTGACGATTTAAAATCTTTGGATTTTCTTTTCATTTTTAATACCGCGTCTTCCCAGAATACTCCGTTGGAAACCTATTTCTTGATACAGACTATATATTAACATATTTAAATAGTTTGTTTCAGCACATTTCGTAAATAACACAAACGTTCACAATAATAGTACACCTTCTTTTGTTATATGCAATATTACAAAGGAGCCAGATCCAATTTGCATTGTGTGAGTTAACGCGCTCCAGTGACAATACCGTAATCCTGCTATTTTAGTGCTACCACCCAGTCGGCCACCTACTCTGAAATCCGTTTTGGTTGCTCGTTTGAAGTTCTCTATGAAGCTCGTAAGACACAAGTGAGTACAACATTCCAATGCTTTAACGGTATTCAGCAGATTCTGTTTAGTCTTCAAGATTCGATTATGAAAACCGGTTAAATATATAAGTACTATATAGGCAGTAATACTGTGACTCACAATGGACACTTAATAACAATCCTCTAGTTGAGCCCCCACGATACGACACGACAACCATTTAGATTATATAGGATTCTACAGGATAAATATATATATTTATAGAACATTACTAATTTACATTATTTAATCAATTGTTAAAACAAATTATTAACAATAATTTTAGGCCATTAAAATTATTGACGACTGTATTGAATTTATGGACAAAGTGGACAGATTGGTTGAATATTGCAAATGTTCTACATCTAAATGTAACTATGATGGTACAATCTTAAAGAAGGCAAAACACATAAAGAATGCAAAGATGGAAGATGCTAAGGTATAATTTATTATAATAATAGTTGTTATAGACCATAATAAGAAATAATAAGATCCTACAATAAGGATGAGAATTTCATTTCTTTCCTCTTCTTTCTTTATTTGTCTTTCTCATGTCATAACTAACTTTAGGAATGCTTTAGTCTAAATTCATAGAAATTCTCAATCAGTTGCGCAACTTTTGTCATCTTTAAAAAACTAGAAACTAATATTGTATATTTTGATTGATCTATTATGAGCTGAGAGTGCTTTATAATTAAATACAACTGGCGTCTGCTTGAGTGCCTAATTGATTCTTATAATTTGTACTTTTCTAGGTTAAACCGAAGACCCCAATTGGTTTTGAAGCCTTGGATAAGCCAGTCGGAAGAATGTCTACCGAAAGTGCACAGAATGAAACTAACTCAGATAGCAACTATCAGAAAGAGCAGAAAGAACCACCAGTTGTTCTTATTGTCGCTGTGCTCGCATTTTATTTAGTATTTGAATTACTTATTTTGTGCTTGTGTCCAAAAAGTAAATAAATATTTTGATTGAATTTTTCATAAATTTGTGATAAGTAATGCGATTTGATATAAATGAATAAGAATAATATATTATTGGATGTAGAATATATTCATCATATAACAATGTTGGGAAGTACACGACTGTGTATTGCTGAACATATGTAGTTCATTTTATTATACAAGGACATGGAAAAACAGCAACCCATAGACACAACGTAAAATACCATAACCTTGTATCTTTTGGAAAAATACAAACAAATATGCCAATGATTTTTTGTCGCTTTCTCCACTGTCCGGAAAATAGTTTGCGAGAATTTTTCTCACTCTGTAACAATTTATTTTCGTGGCGTATACAAAATTCGAACCATCGACCTCGAGATTATGAGGCAAAGCTTCTATCCACTTGGCCAATCCGCCCCTTTTTTCGGGATACCACGTGACCATTTTTGTATTCGGTCAAGAACAATTGCAAAAACTTCGAGAAAGGTATCAATAAACAATATCAATATTAAAATAGTTTATTACTAAAACGAATATTGACATTTTTTAAATAAAGCAACAATAAATAATTAACATAAAACAATAATATTATAATTCTAATTATTAAAACAATCACTCGGTTTTAAATAAATGCACCATTGATTACCCGTATCATAACAAACAAAATTATAAAAAGCATCTTACTGATTAGGATTTCCCGGATATTGTTGGAATTGGTTTTGGTTCCACATTTCATGATGTACTTCTTCATTCTGAACATGATTCTGCATTCCTGGAGGTACCATCATGGGAGCCCACGGCTGCTGTTGCAAATGAACCATGTGTTGGAGATTCTTTATTTGGTTCTGGAAATATAATTTATATAAAAAAATGAATATATATTATTAAAAGTTGTCCCATCAATTAAACACAGCAAAAGTCTTATTGTAGATTTATATAGTTGTTGAATACTCTATTAAAAACACTTACATCAGCCATATCAGCAGTCTTTTTGAATAGTCCGAAGTACTCGCGACTCCATGTTCTACTATTTTGAATAGCAAAACCATGAGTTAACTGAAATAATAGAAATATTGAATATCGAAGTAATATTAATTTAATATATTCTATAATAATATATAAAATACAAGTATTACTGACTATTGCAATTACATTTACAACTAATTAAAATCATCTAATATATAACAAATATTATTCTTACAAGCTTACCTCAGACATTTTTTCCATTCCATCCTGGAAGGGCCCAGTCTCCTTAATTTCCTCTTTCATAACGGAACCTAGTGGAATCTTAGTCGACTCGAGAATCTCACCGATTTTACGCATTGACTCTCTGAAAATGAAGTTATAAAAATAATATATTACAAATGTATACTGAAAATATATATAGTTCTATGATCTTTAAAACATTTCATTTTCCTTACGAATAGTTAAACTGTTATAAACTTACTGAGCAATAGTGAATTGATCCCTTAGAGAGAAGAGTTCCTCTGGATTAGTATTGTTAACCAATTTAGCTGCTAAGGCATCAAAGGGGAAATTCTTATAGACTAGAGTATCGAGATCTTGTGCTAGTTGAACTGATTCTTCTGAAAATATTTATTTAAGGAACAGTTAAGTAAAAATAACAACAAATCTAAATGTTTTAGAGACTGAATAACTCTTGCAAATGTAATATTGTTAGTTATATTGGCAAGCATGGTAGTATTGAAGCAGGCGGCTCGCAGCAGTAGGCGGGGCCTGCATAAGCCTCACCCACTTCTTTGTCGCCCCATCGACCGAGCCGCCTGCTTCAGTGCTTCCGCAAGAATTAAATATAGTTTTTATATTATTATTATAATTATGCACCTTCAACAAGACTTGTAAAACTGTTTGTTTTAATAGAAGACCTCTTGTTGACTTCCACTTTTATATCCCATTTAGCCATTTGACTACGAAGATCGCTACCACCATTCTTTACTTTTGATCTAAACAATTATTAATAAATACAGTTCACAAAATATATGGGGAGCGTAGAATTTGATTGTCGTGGATTATATGCTGTTGAAACTACGAAAAAAGGCAGCTCTTCTTATTAATCATGATATACGGGCAGTCTATTATTTTAAAACAATTAAATTATATATATATATATATATATATTTATGTTATATATAATTAAATACCGTATCCAGAACCAATATAATAATGTAACTTACTTTCTAAGCATAGCCGATAGAGTACTTGCATTCATTTTCTCAACTCCAGTTAGTCTACGAAGAATTTCTTCACGGGTGACCTTAAAAATAAAGTTTATGAATTTACAGAAAGTAATTTAGGCTAATTGGAACCACTGTTGGTTTGAAATAAGGTTCTACTGAATAGGATAGTTACAATAATACATAGTGTTATAAACAAATAACAAAATAATTTTTTTCACTTGGTTGGTTTCAAACCACTGGTTTCTTTCACTTTCAATGTTGGTTTCAAATGAGGTTTGAATGGATATACCAAGCAACATTTACAAAATTAAGTTCACCAAAAACTGAATACAATATAGTTATATGAACTTAACGGGGCATATAATATTACCTATTAATTGGCGCTCACGAATCAATTTTCGAATAGTATTTTAAGTAACATTTACATATGCAATGCCCAGTCATGAGTTTAACAACAATAAATAGCTTTTTAATTATGATGACTACAATAGTTATAATAATAAATTAGTGAAATGAAATAATATTTTAAAGACTATGCAAGAAATAAAGTAATAATATAAAATAACTTACATTATAAGTCTTTTGACTATTAACAATATTTAGTCTTCCTTGTACAGTCTCAACCTTCTTTGGCCCTCTGATTGGTCCTCCACCCTCTTCTCGTTCGTCTTCAACTTCTGGTTGTGCCGTCTCCTCCGGTTTTAAACATCCTTCAGGTACCATCTGGAACGGACTTGTTTCTAACTTTTGAGTAAGCGGATGGTAGGGTAGGTAGTTCGGAGGTAAAGAAGCAAAATGCTTGTAGTCAACCAATGGATCGGGCATGCGAGAGAAGTGATGATTAACTGTAACAAATATATATTTTTTATATACAATGTATTATGGTATATATTCTTTCAAACTCAAAGTAAATAAAATATCTTGATTTAGATTTTCCAGACAAGAATAATTGTCTTATAGTATAATTAGAGAATTTCCTTTGTCAGTTTCATAGATATATATAGTATGATTCAAGAGGAATAATGGAGTGTAGCTTGCGTACTTTAAGGAAATTTTGGGTATATTTTCGGTTTTCAGATACTTTCAGAGCCATTTTCAACCAGATTCTTTTTTAAACACTCCATTATTAATCTTGAACATAACTATATACTACTAACCATCGAACTGTCCGGATTCATCGCCGCTTGGTGGAGTGAGAGCTTCTAAAAGAGGACCATTAGGTTCTCCACTTCTATTAGGAGTTGTCATCATCATCTTTGGATAGTCAAACGGATTCTGAAATTATAGTTATATATAAGGAAAAATGTCGTCGGTAGCAACTATATGGTACTATTTTAATAGATAGTGTATAAGCACAATTTAGTAATATTTAACAACCATAATTAAATTATTGTTGACGTACGGAAACAAGTAGTTATTTATAAACAATTAAACTAACCATTTCTGGCATATTTGGAAAGTTGATTTCGTTTCCAATATAAGTATGTTGAGTGTTAGAAGTTGATGGATCCATAATAGATTTTTCTAAACTACAACTATATATTATTTAAAAAAATAAAAGAAAGCATTTAAATAAAAGAGAACTTTACTAATTAATGCTATTAGCATACTAAATGGTTACTACATTATCTTTCAGAAATTACGCTGCGTATTATGGCATAACGCAAGTCAAGCTTACTAGAATATTGGTTTGTATAACTAATTATATAAGAATTTGAATTTAAGCATAGCGGTTAAATGATGATTAGAGACAATACAGTATAAAAACACTGAATTCTAGGACCTTGTGCTGAAAAAACTATTTTCAACAGAAACTGTTGAAAGAGAACAATTTATGTCAAGAACTGCCCATTTCGAATTGCGCCGAGTTCATTTCTGGATCAATGCATAAATGATTGCTAAATATATTTAATAACAAATAATAATAATATATTTTACTCCTATACAAAATGCTACACAGCATTGTTATTTAACTTTCTATCACAACTCCGCTTAAATTGAATATTTTTGTATCAACCTTTCAGTATCCTATTGCTGCCCTTGTTTCTACCCCCATACCAAATTTCAGCAAAATCTGTTCAGAAACAAAAAAAGTTTCTGAATATCGGACGGACATCATAGAACTTTAGTATCTTTTGATAGATATTCAGTCTTTTTCGCTATTTCTACTCACTAACCTAATCACTTGCAAAGTTTTACATGCTGCCCGTGGCATATTATCAAAGTTACTCACTCCGTGAAACCAGGCCCTAATATAAAACAATAACCTAATAATAGTAATTTATTCATAAATATCTACAGAACATACTTTTAGACATTTAAAAAAGATAAACAATAAAACATTAAATACATTTATGAGATCTTCAATGTATCTGATTTCGTTGGGCATCGTTTTAGCTATCGACAACGATAAAAGAAGCAGACTCAACACCGGTGCTGAAAAATAAAAGATAGATTAAAAAAAGTGCTGAAATGGTTTGAATGAAACCAATTCAATAAGCAAAAATTCATTTATATAATATTGCACAAACGATAAGTCAACTATGAGATTATCAGAACAAAGTAGAACAAAGTAAAACATAGAACAATTGTTAAATGCTCACTTCAAAATGGTTTTTTTTAGAAGTCTCAACTAAACCGTAAAAAGCTATGGAAAGGTTACAAAACTTACAATATTTTAGCTATAGTGTGATTCAAGATGAATAATGGAGTGTTACTTGCGTATTTTAAGGAAATTTTGCGTATATTTTCGGTT
>JAQGAV010003288.1:0-12812 GCA_034691345.1 Phasmarhabditis papillosa | reverse complement strand
GAGGCTGTGGGTTCGACTCCCCGTAGCTGCAGAAGGCTTGGGAAACCAGCAGCTTATTTATCCCATGTTTCGTGCACACGAAGAGTGAATGTTAAAAAGGAGCCGTCTCTGCTCAGAAGATTCCGGAATGAATGGCCGAAGCCCTGCCTCGAAGAAATCTACGACTATTGTGATATGAGTGATACAGGAAATAAAATACTTTTAAATACTTTTTAAATACTACCGTAACCTTTCAAATTCACTCCTTCCCTGAATGAAGGTTCGTTTAACAAACTACATGTGCTAGTTCTATAACGATATACAAGTTAATGGTCTGAGTGATTAATTCAAAACGCGCAAAATAGAAAATTGGCAGTTGCTCGTACTGTATACCCTTGCATAACCATTGGTCGCCGACTTTATATGTATTACAATTACAAATGAAGCAGCAACCTTTATTGACGCGTGTTAAAATATACAAAAAAGACTTATTATGTTGTGTGCATGTTTTGAAATAATAATAATGGCAGAATAGTAATATAATTGACATGTTATATTTATATTGTAGTGTCATTTAATTCGCAAGAGGGGTATAAAAATAGACATATTGTTTCGGTCTTAAACAGGAAATACAGTAACCCAGACGATCGTAGCGAGAACCAAACTATTAGAACGGGAAGGGCGGAGCCTTATCCGGAGACAATATAATGCAGAAGAGGAGCACGAAGCGTGTTACATGGAATCGAAACAGAGAGACAAAAAGATCACCAAAAATCATTAAATCGAAGTATATTGATCAATTTAAGCTGTCATGGCGGTCATTCTGAGTCGGTTGCCATTGCAGGTTTTGCAGAGAAGGTGTTGGTCCAATGGATAGCAGCCCTGTCCTTCGATCTGAAAACAGAAAGTAGAAGCCAGAAGGAGGGTATCTCGGAGGTTTTGAAACTGCGTTCCTAATCACAATCACTATAGTTTTATAAGTCTTTCAAAGTTTCATTGAATGGCCAAAGTACTTTTTCCGAAGTGAACTCAGGCAGGTGCGGGCATGTAGCGCCGCGGGACGGCCCGTTTTCAAAACAATGGAAACTATATACATAAGTCAGTGAGGTCGACCGGACCGGATTTCACATATCGGGCTGTCCGGGTACAAGCCCGGGCCGGAGCGATTTGAAAAGTGGGGCCGGGCCTGAACTCAAGTGACTGTGATCCTTTATTTACCTTAGAAGATAGCTGCAAGCCGCAGTCCTCACATCGATAGCATTCAACATGGAAGGACTTGTCCATTGCTACCACACGGACACTCTCCTAAAAAATAGATTGTAGGAATACGACAATTCACAGAGGTTCTTCAATTTTTGAGGTCTACTTCAAATAAGATCCTTCCAAATATCTTACTTAAACTTTCTCTTGAATACAGGTTAAAACAAACCTTTTCTCCTTCAACGGGAATGATACCTCGGGAACACACAGCGCAGCGAGGGGCGAAACGGCTGAAAGGAAAAATTCACATATCCACAAGCGATTTATTATGATAGGATCCAGAGCTCAGAAAAGGCCAGGCGGGCCGACCCGGTCCGATTTCCCAAAAAGTCGGCCCCGGCTTGGCCCGGCCCGTGAATTTCTCAGCCCTGGTGGCATCTTTACCAATGTTGTTAGATTTTTTTGTTTTCTTTTAAGTTACTTTTACTTCTAGGTATATATGGGTTATCCCATTCACACTTTTTGGTTGCTACAGTATCATAATTTCGCAACTCATGCATAATGTTTCGCTATAAATTACTATATTTTTATTTTATATAAGTGTTTACCAGAACATTTGTTTAGTGTTTCATCTTGAATAATTCTTCTATATTCAAATCCCATTTAGGGCTTTTGTTCAGGCAAATGAAGAGCCTCTTCAGATTTATCAAGTCTAATTGAACTTTTGTTTTCATGATTTTGGAGAATGCTTAATGTTATATTTGTTATTTCGTTGGTATTAGTTCCTGGTATTATATATTTGGATAACAATATACGTATTTTAATGAATCTCCAACATTCAGATGGACCTGGACAAACCAGAACAAGTCACGATTAACCGAGGCAACAAAGATTTAAGAATAAATTTTAATTGGCTCAGGGGCACGAATTAAGAGAGCCGGCCCGGAGCAGAGCCGGAAAATCCAGAAAATCCTGACCGGCCCTTTGCCACCCTGGTTTTAAAGGAACACTTACTCATGGAAGCAAGGTACACAATGTACATTGTTATCATTATCCGTAGTGAAGGGCACTCCATCTAGTATTTTATAACAAGAACAACAGGTGAAGCATTGAACATGGTAGGTACCGCCACAGGCACGCAACAACTAAAATGAACTAAATTTCAAACAAAACACTGATTTTGGTACAGTCTTATTCGAGAATAATAATGGAGTGTTAAAAAAGAATCTCATAGAAAATGGCTCTGAAAGTATTCGAAAACCGAAAATATACGCAAAATTTCTCTAAAATACGCAAGTAACACTCCCTTATTCATCTTGAATCACACTATATCATTCTTGCTTTTTAAGAATGATAGGGTTTGGAGATCAAAGAGAAATCGAAGAAAGACTAGTTAACCATAAGTTTACGCCCAGTAGCCGTAGTATAGAAACGACCAGTTAGGTGCCCGGACAGCTTTTTGTTGCCTGAGCAGTGGAGAATTGTTGCCTAGGCAGGCTAAATACTGCCGGGGCACCCACCCGGGGGTTTCCCTACTACGGGCACAGGGATGTTGACGGACCGGCCCGTCCCAAATTGTTTGCGCCTCGGCTCGATAAAACTCCGCACCCGTTTATAAAAACTGTATAACTAACCTTATCATTGATGGGCTTATGGCATTTGGTACACTTCTCTAACGAATCCTGAAAAACGCCGAATAATTTGAATGTTCCCTTTGTTTTAGGTTCGCCTAGTCAGTTTTATGCTCCCTCTAAAACAAAGTTCAATTAATCAAGTTGCTCTCTAGCTTCTTCTTCTGCTTTTGAATGATTTGCCTGCGTAGTTGGCGCAGTTCCCCAGAGACGTTCGCCTGAGTATTCAACGACGAAGCAAAATATGCTGCTCTAGCACGAATCACGAGGGATTACATGTATTAAAGTTAATTTAGATGTTATTTTGAATTTCGAGCCGAACACGAAATCAGTCTCCAGTCACGGGTGTCATAGGGGCAAGAAAACAACTTTGTGTATACTAGTAGCAATACACATAGTAATATATAAATTGAAATTATCATAGGTTATAGTCGGCCGACGAATCGCTAGCAGCTAAAGGTATATTTATTATATTGCAAGCGCACAATTATATCGGTTACTTGTACATTTCTTTCGATTTCCGCGCTCCTTCTAAATTCTACCGTAAACACCTGCAAACGATTGATACGTCGACTATAAGCTATCGCTAAACGACAGTTCCCGAAATTTAGTACAAAGAAAACCTTGCCCTCTACAAAGAAAATCACCATTTAAAACAAAAACTGTGATTTTGGTTAAATTTTGGATAATTCACCATTCTTTCAAATTATCAACCAACCGTATAGCATCCTTCACAGATTGGCAGGTTATCCAAATTGTAAAACGATGAGCCCGCAAGGACTCGAGCGCACTTTTGGCACTTGAAGCACGAGACATGGAATACCTAAAATGAGAAGTTACAAGTTATCTTCTGAATGGGTGGCAGAACCATCTATAAAACAGGGTTGCTATAGTCGGCGGCCAAGTCTAATGTAAGGGTATACATTACGCACTGCAAATTTCACTGTAGCGCGACTGAGCAATGGCGCGCGAAAACCAGACTAGTCAATGATGTAATGTACAACACTGCATCTAACTTATTTTTTCACAAACTATTGATTTATATTTCTGAATATAACTAATTTGCGAGTTTTACATTGAGCATGGAGACATTTAACTAGCATATCGTTTGTCCGCCGACTATATTTAGCGGACACGTTAAGTATGAGATTAACTGGTGATCGTTCATCTAATTTCATAGTTGTCTGATGTCTAAATAGTGACACAGTTTATTCCGTAAATCAATGTATGTATATAGTCCATAACAAAAATAAGACTGCAGTGCGCGGTGTTGTGTAAGGTTTTTATAATCGCTCGTTATATGGCAAAATTGAAAAATCATTATATTGTTTGAAGCGCAATTGTTTATATGACGTCAGAAAAATATTATGTACTAGTTTTATTTTGTATCATATCCAGAAAAAGACAAATACGCAATTGCGGAAGCCTATGTACACTAGCGCGTTTGTCTTTGTTTGTTATAGACTATATCACATGACGGGTTTTCGAGGGATTGAATCCACAACCTTTCCTTCTCACGGATTCAGAGGTCGACGCGCTACCAGCTGAGCTACTACGCCCCCCCCCCCACCTACCAGTATTCTTTTTCAACTTACAACCCCTCTGATTTCTAAAGTGTTACTAACTACTTTGCTCTCATGTTTGTGATATTTGCTGAATTGTAACTGCATGCTGTTTATTTAACAGCTGTTCACCTCGCAACTGACACAAAGAAACGCGTAAACGACGGGTGACTGCGCCAAGAAAACGAAACATAAAGACCCAGGACACGTCAAACCCTGGATGAAATCGCGAAAACTGGCAAATAATGAACATAGGTTCCCTCAAAAACAAGATAGCGCAAATTTTAGTCTGCTTCTTTCAGCGCACGTCACTTTTATGTGAGTATAAAATTGGCTTTATGAGTGCTGGATGTTCCGAAGGGAGGGCAAGAGTCTAATTTGGGCTTTGGGCATGTTTTTTTTCTAGCAGTTGATTGTGCGTTTCAGTTGGTAGAGGCATCAATAACGATAATATAGTCAGTCTCAAGACCTAAGTTTCCAGCGCGGTATCACCAGCGGGACGCCGTTGTTTCAAAAATGAATGTACTTTTTGAGAAAACGCACCACGTCGACTGATTTTACATTTATTTTTATATAGCATTTTGCCCCGTTTGTGATGCCGCGCTGGAAGCCTAGGTCTTGAGATGAACTATAAGTCTTTCGAAAAACTTGCCCTTTTCAATAAAACTGTATAAAAATACTTTCGGGTTACATATGACAAAAATATATTAGGTTACATATTTAGCGTTACATATAAGGAGCCATCTAAGAAGATTCCGGAAGCAATGACCGGTAATGTTTTGAAGTCTCGGGCTCACCTGATCTAGTGCTGTACATCCAGGATTGTCAGCGGTGATCTCGTTTTTGCACGCAACACAGATGTCTGAAATTTAACAAACATTAAAAATATAAATTTTTATGTTTTTATTAATAATTTTTACTTTAAAGTCGTATTCCCTTAAAAATATTAAAGTTATGAGAATTTTATCAGTTTACAAGTATCACCCCATACTTTACTTTATGTTTTTATTTTGCGCCAAAGTTTTGGCTCAATAGCTGTTTGTTTGGTTCGTTTGAATTTTGAATTCTGGAAACTGGGGCCCGACGAAATAAGAGTCCGAAGCTCATTCGACGACATTATTCGAAAACACTATTCTAAGCTTGCAAAGACCAGTTTAAGGCCGAAAGTTCTAGATCGCTTAGATTAGTATATGTTGTTTTTGAACAAAATTATAGATGTATCTGAGTTGTTTACTTATATCACTCAAGTTTTCAATTCTCAGTCGGATACATTTCTTTGAAAAATTGTATATCGCAGGTTTGGGGCCAAAACCTCCCGTCTAGTTAAGTCAGTTTCACGAAACGAGCATTTTCATTCAACGTTCAAACGCCGCTGACGGCCGGTGTGTCCGCTGTTTACGGAGCAATGTTGTGTGCCAGTGGTGGCCGAAAATAAACATTAATAATCTGTTTTTTCCTGCAGTGACTTGGAATTAGTGGAGTCACTTGACTCGGAGCTCTATTGAGAGGGAAGAAAAAGGCACAAAAGCTATTGGAATAAGGACTTTACTTCCAGAAAGGTAATGAAGTATTAAGGCCCAATCTTGACAACTTTTTAAGCCAATAGTATTTGGGATGCTTTGTTGAAATGTTTATTTATATAGTCGGATTCAAAAGTAATACGGCGGCCGTGTTAATAAGCAAGAGTGTTGCAACATTTTGTTTGACCATGAGTAAGGCAGAGTGAAGATTGAATGTTAGAAAGGAGCCGTCTTTGCTCAGAAGATTCCGGAATGAATGGCCGAAGCCCTGTCTCGACGAAATCTACTATTATTGCGATACGAGTGATACAGGAAATAAAATACTTTAAAGGCAGAGCGAAAGCAAGTTTGCAATCTGTTGATACCGAGCGCGTAGAATGTCTGCAGGTGCAGTGTTAAAAATGATGAAATACGCAGCACCCTTATTACTTTTGAATCTGACTGTAGTAAGGAGTCCATAGTTTCGAATAGATGTTTACCAAGTTAGATATCACTGATAGAATTTTTGAAACATTTCATTTATAGAAACTCATTCCAATCTAAGACACAACAACAATATTTAGTGAAAATCTCTTACTTTTCAAAAATTTTCTAATTCTAATCTATTGACTATTTCGAGGTAGATATCAATTACTAGACATAGGGGGTCAGTTATCCGCCCACATATAAAGCAGTCGAACAATTTATCCCTCAACCTGCGAACAGATCCCCAATCACATAAACAATAGAGTGAAAATAGATGATCACCTAGTATAGATCAAGAAAATGACCAAAAAAGTTAGAATAAAGCTTAGAGTGTCATGACACTTCCTGATGCTTTGTATACCTTCATCGCAGTTTAAGAGGTGGTGGTTTACAGCCCGGGCCTTCCAAAATTCTACAATCAGGTCTAGTAGATTACATTAAAATGAAGCCCTGAAACCCAAAAGGTTGGCCCCTTTTATTATGTGAAGAGTTGCTTCTTTACATATTTTCTGTATTAAACTTGTTATTGTTAGGTGACTCCTCCACTTTGTATTGTTGTCGTAAAGTTCACAATTTATCGTTGACGTCTTATTCCATTTTTAGGGCCAAACTTTGTTCGACATTGTTTTTACCAGTAAACTTTGCTTGAAAACATCAAAACATTCTTTGTTTTCAGTGTTTTCTTCTTGTTATTTGGTTATTTTAGGGACAAAATTAGATCTTTCCAGAGTTGAAGCAACGCTTTTTGTCGTGGCTGACTTGCGTTTTGTTCATTTGGCTCTATTCAGCGGAAAGTTGGGATATTGCCAGAATCATGTGGAATGATTCAAATTTCGAAACAATTTTGAAAAGTGTAATGTTTTCGAGTATCCAAAAAACTTCTGGTAATATATTTAAAGAAGTTTTTGTTGTTATTACCCCCACGTTTCCAACATTAATCGCTTGAATTCAGTAATAAATATGGAAACTTTTTTGGGTCTCGACGTTGAGGTTCATGCTCTGCTCATGGTTGTCGATTTGAAATGAGCAGAAATCAAGCTAAGTGAGAGGCGAACGTTTAGTAAAGGATTCATCCCCTGGGATAGCTGATGCCATCTGAAGGTGTACGAAAGCTCACTCTAGGAAGAGTTCGATAAGGCATATCAGTTGCAACCAATTACTTCTAGGTGAAAGATTGGTTATTTCAAGCTGGAAACTTTCGAGCTCAGAATAATCCAGGAGCTAGGATTTCGCTATGAACAAACTTTAGCATTTGGTTTTCCCAGTTTTCCCAAACCCTTTCTAAGGTTTCTAATTTTACGTTTTTCTTTTTCTTGTCATCGAGTTCTGTTTGCTCAAGAACCCCTTTATTTTTGGAGTTATTAGCCTATAAGAAGCTTATTTATGGCCTAGGGTTAATAATAGGAAGCTGAACCTCAGAAGGAAAAACAAAAACACAAACTAAAATAAGAGATATCACACTTTTGAAATAATTGGAATCTTATATTTTTATAGTTTGCTGATTTTCTGTTCACTTTCCTGGCTTGTGTGCTTAAATAATTGAAACAGTTGTTCGTCATTTCAAAAAGCACCAGAAGCAATAACAATTTAAGTGAAAAACAAAAAATATTAAAGTTTCAGTACTCTTTGATGGAAAATACGATTCTTACACAAATATTATTGACATGGAGCTTCAGTTTTCATAATAACTAGTTTCATCTGAACCAAATGTTTCGGCAACCAGTAGCTTCCAAAACGCAGATCCGCAAATTTATAGATTTCAATTTGACCGCATTCTCATGTGCTTAGATGTGCAGGTTGTTCACTTCCTCTGCTCATTACAATAAGATGAAAAATGACATCGTTCGTGGTAATTTGATCCGCAGCGAAGTTCCCTGCCAAAAACTTGGGCCTGCAGAAAACTGCTAGGAAACTATGCGAATGCGAACTTATCTTCCCTCTTGAAGCTGGTGATTGCCCAATCAAAAGTGGGAGTTTTGAAGCCCCGGCCTAGGTTTCCGGCAGGACGTTTGGGCCGGGTTCCATTTTGAGGCAACTTTCTTGTACCTTCAGCTAACATCTCTCAATAACAGAAATGATGCCCCTTGTTCGAAAAAGTGACACGGTCCCAAAGGATTAACTTGTAGTGCACTTCCTTGAGTTATAAATACTCTGTTTTAAAAGCTCTATTCTATTATTAAAACAATTGATTATTATTTCCCATTCATCAATATGCATTTCAATTTGAACAAAAGTGCTAGAGCGTGATTCAGCATTGCCGAATTCCACGCCATCGCCGGCCGCAGCCAAAAACAATAGGAAGTAATATGAAGTAATAATAGAAAACTATAAATTTGTTGTAATCATTTGAATGGCATGCTGGAAAAATAAATGTAATTCGTTCATGGGATTTTGTTTATAGAAGTGTTTCAGGACCCAATCTTTAATTTAAAAAAACTTGTAACATTTTTGTTATACAACTGTAAAATCTTTCAAAAGGTGGTCCGGTCACAAAGAAGTAAGACTCTACTCCCTGGGTGCAGTGCTATGAAGTCCCATTTCCTATGGTTCCCTCGCGTCAAACTTTTTTTTAAACCAAAATAACTTGAAAGTTATTGTCAAAACACAATTTAGTAATTTTACTCACATAAAAACCCCAGCGAGTATATAAATTGGTGTGTTGCGTGGAACAAAAACAACTTTACAGCTATTAAAAGCGTATAAAGTGGGAATACTGTGAAAACAATGCTGTTGAAATGAGGTGTCTAGTTGTTGTTACTCGGTTGAATACTTTTATAGACACTGGCACTAATCCAACCAAAAGTTAGCCGCCCGATGCTGGCGCGGTGCTCGCAAAAAAGCTCAGAGGAGCGTTGAATTCTTTACACTCTATCATTACTCATGGTATCTAGATGTTGTTACTCGCTTGAATACTTTTATAGACACTGGTACCAATTCAAACAAAAGTTTTGTTTCTTTGACTTATCCTACTGATTAATATCTAGTATAATCTGTATCAAGTGTTAGGTTTCCAGCTCACTATCCTATGGTCGTAGTATAGAAACGCCCGGGTAGGTGCCTGGGCGGTTTTTAGCTCCCCGAGCAGTTGGGGATTGTTCCCGTGCAGGCTAGAAACTGCCCGAGCATCCACCCGGGCGTTCTGTACTACGACCACTGGAGAGTAGCGGTGATATACTGTAATGATCGGAAAATCGGTGGATTGGGAGCCCTTTCATCAAAAGCACTTTCGATTCAATGAAACACCGCGCAGGAAGTTTGGCTCTTCACACAGACTAAAAATGATATTGTAGCATTGGAGTCTACATCTGTATAGATAGATAGTTACTGTAACTTATCACTATAGTAAACATGCTAGAATGGCAAATTCCTGACCCAAACAAGCCTCGTTCAGTCGATAGATAAATATCTGCCACCTGTTGTGGCTTTTTATCAATGATTCGTGCTAAAGAGCAAAGAATTCGAGAGTTTGCCGGTTTTGAGGGCGCAATTACATACATCTCTTATGTTGTAACTATGTGTAGTCGAAAAATATACCAAACTTTTGAAGATTGGAAAATTATAATGTTTCGAAAATGATTGAGGAAGTTGGTGGTCTCGTAAAGCTGGAAAACTATTGCTCGACTTTTTGAACTAAGAAGTTAGTGCTGAATTTGATGGACAAACCTTGATAAGAGAAAGATGGACAAAAGCCAACTATTAACAAATAAATGGAAATGAATTTTAATATTTATATATACTTTAAAAATTATGACTTTAAAAACCAACATATAATTGAAAAACTATAGCCAAACTAACCATCGCTATTATCTGCCATAGTTCCTTAGTTTATTTAGAAATATAAAGAAGTTAGTTAATAGTTAAAGAGTTAGTAATAGAAGTAGTCTTCTATTGTGCTAGCACAGCAGTCGAGAAACCAACAAAAGTGGGGCGGGGTTGGGGCGAGAAAAGGGGCGGAGTCTCCAGCTCGCCCCCTCCGGAGGAAGAAAGACTGCTATACATCACAAAGGAAAGGGGTGAAGTTTCGGAATTTTTGAGGGAACTTGGCAAATTTGAGTGAACAACCAGTTTTCTGAAGGGTTATGTACATCTCATTTAAGTTTTCGGAAAATATGATCTGTGGTTGGGAAAATGTTTTGATTGAAATTGTTGATTTCACAAGAAAATTTTACGGAAAAGAAACTTCCATTGGGCGAGTTCTCAAACTAGTTAACTGTAAATCGAAATCCCGAATACTATCATTATTTGCATCAAAAAAGTCATGCAATACACAAATCTAAAAAAAACCTCCAAAATTTGAGGAAGCAGCGCTTTTGCGGCAACTGTTTCAAATTGAGCGTGGTGTGACGCATCACCTAGGATCAGCTGTTAAAACAAAGGTGATATAATCAAATCATGCAGCGTACATTTAGAGCGTACGACAGCGAGAGTATCGGCACTGTGTGTCACGGTTGGAGAGAACCCAGAGCAGCAACGGTAAATAATCGGGGAAAGAGACATTCGAGGTCGGGAGAGTCGTTTTTGTTTTTCATTTTGGAGGGGTGATTAATGTTTATAAATAGTTGCCAGGTGTTTGTTTTGAATATTTTGAAATAGATTTTGATTTTTTGAAATAAGTACCCAAACTATTTAATTTAAATGTCAAAGATTTACTGTATAAAAATATGTGTTATTAAAATTGAATAGTTACCGTGAGAAGGAAAGGTTGTGGGTTCGATCCCTACCCCATCTCAAGCCAGATTGAGCAACCGTGGGATGCATGGTTGAATGTTCTCTTATGATTCCCGCAAAACCGACTTCTAGCAGCCCCAAAGATGGAAAGAATAACAAGAACACCCGTCATGTGATATACATTCATATATTTATACATAGTTATTAAACTTTAGAATTCCTTTTTGCAGCTTAAAAATACGGTTCCATCAACTTTTCCCGGTATTCCGGCTGTCAATTTCCATGACTATAAGCTCTAAGTAGCTGAACGTGACCATAATCCGAGAATGGGAACATTTCCATGCTTGCTTAGGATGCTATGCAGGCTTTTACTGATAATCGTCTTATAACACACTCAGCAGTTTTGAACCGACCAGAAAACGGAATTCCTTTATGCAGTTTCTTGAAGTTTTGGGTTTCGTATTAGGAGGTTTTTGTTCGTAGTAGGAGCACATTCAAAAAGGTTCTAACAATAGCCCTTTTCAAGACTTCAGCACTACAAGCACATGCTGAGCGGTCCGGCCGATCCTGGCTTTTGGAAAATCACAGTGTTCTCTCCGGGCTTGGCCAAAAAAGGACTCCATTTGTTTGATGTTTTTGAGCTCGAAAAATGAAAACTACATTTTTCATGTCTTCTTTTGTTTTTAGTCTGATCTAGTAGTGTTGAAATGTTTGATGTCGCTTTATGGATAGGTCATGCATACTTTATGTGGAAGAAACTTCCAAAGGGATGAACCCAAAAAGAAGGAATTCATAAGTAACTACAGTGGGGGAAGTTAAAAGGAAGTGGGATAAGCAAAAGATCACTATGCTTTAGTGTTATAGGATTATAGAGGATACACCTTTGTTAAAATCTGCATTTTACAGTAAAGTTAAGCTATAGTCAGCACCGAGAGTAATTTTGGAGTGTCACTTGCGTATCTATAGGATTTTTAAAACCGCACCTGCAGGCAATTTCACGCGCGTACTTGCAAAGTACAATATTAAACGGAGTGTAGCTGCCAGATGCTTGCAGAAGAAGCTCAGACGAGCGTTGAATTCTTTACACTCCATCATTACTCTTGGCGCGGAATATAAGTTTTCTATTCTTTCCGCTTAAGTTAACTGGAAGCAGCCGTTCGTACAGCTGGCTCAAGCCTTATTAAAAGTCTAAACTTATTTCAAAGTTCTAAAGTTCTTCACTATAATCTATTTCTCAATCTTGACCAACTTTCTGCGCTAATCCAAACTTCTATCACCAACATGTGAGTTCGAAACCCCAATAGGGAGCAAAAGTTATTGCGATCTCCCGCTGTCAAAACCCTCATTTTCGACACTCCAATGGGCCCAAAATTGCATTTTAATAGCCGAATTGTACCGCCCATTCAGTTTGTTATTAATTGGAACGAACGGGACGACGAATTTGAAAGCAGTGGTCAATATTAGTTACGTAGTAGGAGGAACTATATGAAAATGAATTTTCGGCCTAATAAGTAGAAGCGATAGTTTAGGTTGGATGATCGAACTCAATCGAGCTCCGAACTCCAGGTGAGCTGAAATGATCAACTGCAGTAATGAATACAAGATAACGAAAGCTGGTTAACAAACAACCTCCATTTTTTAGACTGTATAGCCCACCGGTCCTTCCAGAGTTTTCCATGAACGTCACCTCAGTTCGTTTTATAATGTTTGTTTTCCATAATAACTCACTCGATCGTTGCATCGTGTTTGTCCTTGTAGTGCTCGTTGTATTCAAATTGGACTGCATT
>JAQGAV010003287.1:0-12818 GCA_034691345.1 Phasmarhabditis papillosa | reverse complement strand
AGAACGAGCAATTTTACAAACCTTACACAACACCGCGCACTGCAGTCTTCTTTTTGTTATGGACTATAACACCGCTGTAACCCAGGATACCGCGCTGGGAACCTATGTAGTTCTTGAACAGACTTTATAATTGGATAATCTAGCGCAATTTTCAATTTTCGGCCCGACCAGTGACTTTTCCGGGGAGTCTGCTCGGATGCTTGGGCCTATGCGTAAATTCTCGCCTGCGGTAGAGGCTATGTATGTATGTATAATTCAACTAACCGGTAAGATTTCCTGTGAAAATGGGGCTTCCGTCCTCCGCTGAGGGAAATGATTTAGGATTTTGGCGGTATAGGAACGTTGAAGTGGGGGTCTGCATTTATTGTCATATGGGCTGTCACCCTCAGCGGAAAGCGAGTCTTCCTGAAGAAATATTATATGAATGTGTATTTGTAGGTATATTTTTGGGTAAGTTTATGGCACTACCTACATATATCGAGTAGCTATACTTCCTAGATAGTAATTCTTTTTAAAAAAGTAAAATTTAAAAACATGCCGGGCCGGGCCTGAACAAATCAGCGGGCCCGGGTTGGATGATCTGCTTGACGGTGGTTGTCATGTATTCAAAACAGGCTACAATACATGTTTTTGTAAATAAACACAATAGAGAGTTCTTAGCAATATGTTATCTTTTGCATATTACTATCGTATCTGAACCACTGGTTTTAGCTAAAAACTCCCAGGAAACAAGAAAGCAAAGACAGAACTATTCCGAACTGAACATTTTGCCCAAGAAGACGTTACTCTTCCATTTTAAACGGTTCTGTCTGCGAGTCTTGCAATTGAGTAGGTTAGTTTCCAATACATAAAATATATTTCAATTTAAAAACAACAAAAATATAAAATTTCAAAATATAGTCTATGACAAACAAAAGACCTCAGAGCGCGGTGGTATACATAGGTTTCCGCAATTGCGTATTTGTCTTTTTCTGGACATGATGCAAAATAAAACTAGTACAATAATAAAAAAAAATAATAATAAAAAATACACACAAATAAATTGAGCATTGAACCATATAACGGAAGTTTAATTTTGCCACAGAACGAGTAATTTTTGGAACCTTAAACAACACCGCTCACTGAAGTCTTTTTTTGTTATGGACTATGTATTACTTAGTTTGAAGCTATGAACAATAACCTATTTCCCTTAGGAATATCGAAATATCCATAAAAACTCACCAACAATCCCACAGCAGGATCATATCCGCACACTACAAAATAGTCAATTAGCGTTGTTTCGACTTCTGGTTTATCCGGCATTTTTATAACGTAAATATATGACCATAACTATTAGACTGAATACATAATATAGTGAATAAATCGCTAAATAAAGTTATTAACAATATTATAAAAGATATAATTATAAAGTATATTCATATAGTTATAAAATTAACCGCCGAACTGGTCCAGTAAAGCTTATATTCTTCTAACATAGATAAAAAGTTTAATAGTATTATACTAAATATGTAAATAAACGTCTAAACATTATTATAAAAAGTAATATAAATTAAATTAATAATTATAAAAGTAACAGGGATTCTCTCCGGGAGTTGGGTGAACAATGTATTTTTAAAATAGATTGACAGTTCAGTTTATCTATATTTTGACTGACATCTCTTATTTGAAGCTATTACATAATAATAGAAGCAAAACTTCTTAGATTTAATGTACGTAGTGAGGGTATTTATTGGGCACGCGTCGCGACCGCTCGCAAGCAACGGAAATGAGCGCGTATTTTGTCTAACAAGCAATTCACAACTGCTCAACGAGTCATGCAACTATTTACATTGTTAAAACACGATTTTTAGTGAAACATTCAAAATATAACTCTTTTTATTTTTTGAAAAACTAAACTTAGTTTACAAAAACCTTACATAAAAGATAGAACGTGAAATATAGACATTTTCATGACTTAGTAATTTATATTTGAGAGACTGACATAATTTACAAAGTATTATTGAGAATATTTAGTAAATTATTCAGTCTTCGGGTTGCACGAAACATGGGATAAATAAGCTGCTGGTTTCCCTAGCCTTCTGCAGCTACGGGCAGTCGAACCCACAGCCTCAG
Organism: Phasmarhabditis papillosa; assembly: GCA_034691345.1. Lineage (NCBI taxonomy): Eukaryota > Metazoa > Nematoda > Chromadorea > Rhabditida > Rhabditidae > Pellioditis > Pellioditis papillosa. The sequence goes on along the minus strand of JAQGAV010003287.1, from coordinate 10,706 downwards.
ATCTCGCGGATTCAGAGACCGTTGCTCTAACCACTGGGCTAAAGCACAAGCACGTAAATTATAAGCGACATAAGACTGAAAATGGTTTACGTTTCATAAACTTGTCATAGACTACTGTTTCCAGTGTCTTTACCAAAAGTGGCAAACTTAAAATTACTTTAGTTTTTAATTATAATTTAAATTAAATTAAATTTACTCACTTAACTATTACTTTTATACTTAAATAAACTCAGAATTATTCACTCGTTCACTTATATATTTATTATTTGCCGAGATATACATAGTTTAAATAAACAACTTGAAAATTTAACCTACAAAGTATTGCTAGATGAATCTAGGTTTTAGAAATGTACATTTGTTTTATAGGACAACTTTTGATCCAACACTCTGGATAATTAATCTAACGTTACTGGGCCTGTATCCCGCTGAGCTATTGTTCACCACTAGACTAGTGTTGAATAGTGTAAACTTTCATAAAATGAAAAGTTTCACAATATTTGAATATTTAATTAACAATATGCAAATTCAATGGTGTAAAACAAACATAACCGGGCAGAAAGGTCTTATCTTTTTCTCATATTGGAAACAATAGAATATTCAAAGGTCAGTATTGTTACCAGAGATGAATCATACACACAAATAATATGAAAGTATTCAAATTATTCAAAGAAAACAGCTCCTTTTCAAACTTTTCAAGGTTTTTTTTTTCTTTTTTTTTTCAAGGTTCCTTTTCAAGGTTACCATAAACCGAAAGGGAACCCTGTATCGTGCCAGGCTGGACTTTTGAAAACTACTGTTTATTCATTTTTTACGAAACACGAGATCACAGATATTTATTTGGAGGATGAAGTGAGCCGAAGGGACCATAGGGATCCAGGACTCCATTGCACAGCACCTGGGGAGCGAAGGCGGCAGATCAGAAATTTGCAGGAATTCTTTCTTCGGGGCGCTGGTGGCAAACTTATGGAATTTATTTCACTTATTTAAAGGGACAGAGGGACAGTTTTTTGAAGTTAACTTCAGATTAAAGAGCGAGCGCGATATCTCTCCCTATGTTCCTTTAAGGTTATTCTAGTTTTAGCTCAGTTTTTGTTTCCGTAGCATTCTAATATAAAGCAATATGAAAATGTTTGACTGATTTACCCGTACCCAAAGAATGAACATAAAAGTTAAACGTAAGCTGCTCACAACCTTAATTTTTACACGACCCCACGGACTCGGATACCATTTACCCTTACGGATACCTACGGGCAGTTTGTATTCGCAACAACCAGCTTGTCATTTTGATTCACAAACATTTGGGAACTAGAGACGGTCATTTCCATAAAACGAGCTTTGGTGAATAACTGATGCGAAAACTGTCGGATTAACTCAATGTTTTGGCAAAACTAGACACTGTCATTGTGCATGCTTGTGCCAAAAAAATTAAATTGATAGGTTAACAGGGACGTTAGTTATTGCAAAAACCTCGATTTAGGCTCGGCTCGGTCAAAACCTAGCTCAAATCGAGCTTCTTCAAATAACTAACGTACCCGACAACCAATCAATTTAGTTTCTTTGCACAAGTACGCCCTCTGGTTGTACCAAAAAATGGAATAAATCCGACAGTTTTCGCATCAGGTATTTAACAAAGCTCGTTTGGACTCTAAAAGCTTGTTTTATCGAAATGCCCATTTTTACTGGGAACCAAAGTGGAGGTTGACTATGACCGGGCTAAAAATCATCTCTTATTAGAGAAGTATCACACCTGCTTGAAGTGTCTGATCTAAAGTATAGATCTAGCTAGACACAAGTGCTTTTTAATGTGTAAACATAAATCTGGGTCGATATATTATTTAATTAGGACTCTGTCGTGCCATCTTTGCAAACGATTAAGACACAATTAGCTTCCGGCCTTAAATATCCACCAGTGGAGCGAGGGATTGAATCTTTAGTCTGTTGAGATCCAGGATAAAAACTTACCAGATTCTTTTGATTGAAGAACTGAGGCCATATAAAAGAAAATAGAGATCCGATATCAGGGTGATTGTCTGGTAATTCAACAAACCACTAGTGCTTACTTAACCTTTGTTTTAAGCACCCGAAGACGGAATGTTAGAAAGGAGCTCAGAATATTCAAGCGTCGACGTTTCCAACGAAATCATTATGCTTCACTTGCTAGGACTCCAATAAAAGTTTATGGCAGGAACCATTAAAAAAATTGAAAGCCAGGAGCAAACATTCATGAAATTTCACTTGCGTATTTATAGGATTTTTAACACCGCATCTGTAGGCAAATTGCACGCGCGTACTCGCAAAGTACAATATTGAACGGAGAGTAGCCGCCAGATGATGGCGCGGTGCTCGCAAAAGGGACTCAGACGAGCATTGAATTCTTTAACACTCCATCATTCTCTTGGCGCTGACTATAAAAAATAAAATATGCATCGTTATAACTTATAACTTATAAGTTATAAGTACATATTACAAAGTAAACTAACAATTTGAAGTCAACAAACTGAATTTTCGCAAATTTAGACTTACCATTCAAATAATTTCGTCAAAATAAACAATAAAACATAAAAATTTATTCAAAACTTCAAAGTTTTGACCGAAATCTTTGAAAATTGCGAAAATTGCATCAACAACCACTGCATTTTAACTGGTATTTGCTTTATTCATGCAGTCAAGAAAGGTTTGTATTAGTTGAAAAAACATGGAATCCGGTCAGACACGAAACTCTTGTAAAGAATAAAAAAGTTCTCTCATACCACTATTTTCCACTTATTCTTAATAGTTTCTTCCTTCATCTACATTCCATCTGAATATTATTCATGGATATTTGTTCGGACGACGCTCTAAAACTGCTCTATTCCCCTATTGCTGGAACTTCGAAGGATGTGACCTTTGCTGCACACAACTTTGTTAACGATCAGAAGTGCCCTACTTGTGGAGGTTCGTTTTCTTGTTTAGTTTTTATAAAGTTCAATCTTTTTGTTTAAAAATGGTTGGTTTGTGAGGAAACTTTTAACTTTAGTTCTTTTTTAGTCTTAATCAGGGCTGGCAAAAGTGAGGGCCGACCCGGTCGCGGGCCTGATTGTTTTTTAAAAATTGGAAATTTTGGTAAAAAAAACTTGGAATTTGTCCTAGAAAGCCGGCCCGGGCCTAAAACTTCAGATAAGAGGGCCGGCCCTTGCCACCCCTGGTCTTAATCAAGAATTAAGTATCCAGGGAAGAAGTGGTGTTGGATTAAAATGAATGTACTTTTGAAGAAAGGCTCCAAATCTATGAAACTTCTATTCACTTTAATACAACACCACCTCTCACCAGGATATAGTCGACGGATGACTCGGTTGCATAGGTGTACTGTAGAATTTAGAAGGAGCGCGGAAATCGAAAAAATGTACAAGCAACCGATAGAATTGTGCGCTCGCCTTATAATAAATAGACCTTTAAACTATATGAGATTTGTCCGTAGACTGCGCAGGAAACCTAGTTATTGTTTTGAAATAGCTTGCTGCAGCTGAAGCTGGTTGGAATTAAATCGACGCTTCTTACTTTCAACATCTTTCATTCTCTGAAACCCAAAGGTTTATGATAAAACGTTCATAATTTATATAGTCAGCTCCAGGGCTGCGTATAGGCCGGCCTAGGCCGGCCTGCTCCGGCCTGCTTGGGTCTTTTTGACTCAACCGTCATGTCAAAATAGAGCAGAAATAAATGTTTCATAGTGTTTGATGAAGGTTTTGGTAGATAATATGACGTCACAGGCCGAAACAGGCCGGCCTAGGCCGGCCTTTAAAATACGCAGCCCTGGCTATGAGTAGGGGTAAAGGCCCTAACTTAATTAATTTTTGCTGTTTCTAGCCTGGTAAAGATAAGCAATTAACCCATAGAAAGTCAATCAGGAAGAATGCGGTCCAAAGCGAAGATTCCCCGCCCACATCGAGCCGTCTAAGCAATAGTCTGGATTCAATCTCCAATACGAAAATACACGAGAAGGTTCGAAATGTGGATGAGGAAAAGTGGCATAGCAGCACTGTGAGTTTTCGTATTTGGGGGGTACTGGAGGCTAATTATAATGATCTAGCGGGCAAACACAAAGTGAAGTTTGTTAGCAGATACAGAATGTATTAAGAACTAGATTCACAGCGCAGTATCCGGGGGTGAAGCGCTATTACATGAAACTAAATTGAAAAGTAGAGTATTTCTAGTCATCGTCTGTGAGTGAATCCCCACCACTATCATCCAAAAAGTGAGTAATACAGATTGACTGCTCTAGTTAGTTTATGAGTAAACGTTTCGAACCAATGGAACACGGCACTCTTTTTGCATCAACTGCATTTATGCACTCAATGTAATCAATCAGTTGATTGCAAGCGATCAGTCCGTCGACTATAATTGGGTCGATAAGTGACTAAACTATTTGTAATACACTTATTATAATAATTTATTTTCAGCTGCAAACTTTGAATCTTACTCAGCTTCGAAGCAGTTTTAACAATCTTCCGACTCGTAAACTATTTCAGTGTCTAGCCTTTGCAGAACCCATAAATCAAAAGAAGAACCGGTATAATAGTAGGTTGCATATCTAAAGTTGAATGAGACTTCGTAGTGAATCATAGGGGTATCGAGGGGTAGGAATGGGCCCGTGATCAACAATTTCTTGCCGGTTATTAATTATGCACCCTTGGTATTATCTAACTAATTGTATCTATTGTTGCTTAGGTTCTATAATTGATTGTAGACGTATGTTGCTTGGATTCGTCTCGAGTCAAGCTAATGACGACGGATGTCAATACAAGCGACTATATACACGCCAGTAGTTTGCAGTACCGAAGTCTTGATGCTCGTTGTATTATTACACAGGTAAGTTAGATGGATTGAAGGGAACTCTGCTGTTCAAAGGGACCGGGAAAACCGTATGCAAACCACCCAGAATCGGCATAGATCCGAGAAAAAATCACATGTAACAGAGAAATCTGAATTGACTAAAACTAAATAAGTTCGTTTATTAAAATTAATAAGAGTAGCTTGAGAGGCTAGAAACATATCCAACTCTAATATAAACAATAATACTTTTAATATACTCTTTTATTAGTCTATGTTCTAATAGAATTAAAAACTATTAGTAATTATTGTGTTTAGGGTCCTGTGAAGTCTACATGTGGTGATTTCTGGCGCATGATTATTCAAGAAAACACCACGGCTATATTCATGCTGTGCAATATCAAAGAAAATGGGACTCATAAGTGCGATGAATACTTCCATGGTTGCGGCAACCTCCAAGCAGAACATGGGTAGGTAGAAGCAGGGCTGGCAAAAGTGAGACCCGGGCCGTACTCTTGTGAAACGAGGGCCGGGCCGGGCCGGCCCTCATTTTCGAAACCAATCAATAACGATCCAAATTTTTGAATTTTTTTTAAATTGGAAATTTTGGAATTTCGCAATAGTGGGGCCTGGAGGGCCGGCCCGGGCCGGCCCTTGCCACCCCTGGGTAGAAATAAATCAAACGATATAGTTTTATTAATGAGCTATTATACTTGTGGCTTACGTATTTAAATGATTTTTAACACCCCGCATACAGACAAATTGCACACCCGTAATTCTCAAATTCAGTGAGAAAGCGCTACGAGTACTCATGAGGGGCTATTCTGGAATGTTTCCAATATATCTTGCTTTTCTCTTATAGAACATTGTTACCCGTTCATTATGAGGATGGTATTACCATTACTCCGCTACAACAAACAGAAGAATATGGAATAGTAATTACAGAATTAAAGGTGAGCTTAATGATATTGGTTATTCTTCTTTACCAAACACGAGATCACAGATGACAACGCTTATAACCGTTACATAGCGAATAGTAGCGGCTATGTAATAGGAGAAACTCGGAGGATCGGAATAGCGTTCGATAAGTCTAGTGTTTAAGCGGAAGGTCCTTAGGCAATAATTACATATTGATTTTACATAACGGTTTATTATAGATAACGGCAAGGAATAGAACACACCCACAATAAAGGGCAAAGGGCCTTTATATATAGATCGGCCCGGGGGCGGGGCTATATAACATAACCATAGGGCCACCGTCCTTCATAAAATAACATGAATATTAAAAAAGACGTCTATTTTAATGTTTCCCCAGCGGGTTTCTTCTTTGAACATATATCTATTATTTTTATAATTTTGTAATATGTCAGGAATCCGGAATTTAACAGAAGATTAACTGTAAATATAGTCTGCATCAAAAGCTAGGTTTCCAGCGCAGTATACTGGAGAGCAGTGGTGTTATATATAATAGAATGGACAAGTGAGGGATTTGGAGCTTATTATTCAAATGTGCATTAATTTTTATCAAACACCGCCTCGCTGTTAACCTAGTTCTTGAAACAGACTATAGTCACATGGGAATAAAATTAAAATATTTCTAGGTGTCTTTGCATAACAAGGCACGGCGAGTCATACATTATCACTGCACAAAATGGGAAGACTGCACGGTAGGTTTAGACTTTTTGTTAACTTCTGCAAGAAAAACCGAAATATATAAATGTCTTTAAAAAGGGCAATAAATTCTAGCTGATCGATTGAATATGTTACTTCATCCTTTTAAACAAACAATATTAACAACTTTAACTATTGAATTTGACTATTTGGTCCGTTTCAGGCACCTGCTGCTTCCGGTTCTGAGTCGGTGATGATGCTGAAGTTACTACATAAGATGGGAGAAATTAAGAAGCATAATTCTCTCGGTAAGATACTACAGAAATTATGTATAGTAAGAACTTATATAATAAATATAGTAATAATTAAGTAATAACAAAACTATTTTAGTTGTTCATTGTTCGGCCGGGATCGGTAGAAGCGGCACTTTGGTTGCGATGCATATGAGTTTTTCCGATTTCAAACAAAGACATCCAATTGATGTTAATAAGGTAACAAAAATCTACTCATCGGAGCCGGGTGAGGAACCCACACCAGAGCTGCAAAAGGTCCTAATTCAAAATTTTCGACTTCGGCCGGGTCGAGATGTGAGAAATCCGGATCGGTCTCAATAACTTATATGGGAGTTCTCATTATTTTGTAAAGGGACCGGTCCGTTCAATACCAGGTTGATCGGGAAGTTTGGTTGGGTTATGTTGGCTCTCTTCTAGCAGCCATTCTTGGTAGGAATGCTTGTTATGTTATGGTTATGTTGGCTACCCTGCTACCGCTCTAGTCTCTTTTAGTTTCTTGTTGAATGGTTAACTACACAGATAAAGCTATTTGCAAATTTTATAATCAGCAGTATAACTGTTTTCACTTTTAAATTATCAAAGTTCTGCGTAATTCTCGTTGCCAAGCAGTGCAGACGTTTCAACAGTATTTATTTATACATAAATTTACGCTACAAATAGGAGTTACGTTTAAGATGATCAGCCAGGTCAGCGAAACCGCTTCTAGAAAAGGAATCAGTCTTTAAATTAAATTATCACCTGGGAAACAAGGATGTTCGAACGAACCAACCCGGCATCTAAAATTAATCCGGGTACCACAGTTATATAACACTGTGGAAAAGGTTCCAAAACAGCTAGGGGAAATTCTTCTTTGTATGGGGCATTCTAGGAGGCTGGTGTATTATAAAAAGAGGACACAAGGACGGACATTTCGGTGAATTCCTGATTGGGCTACCGCAAAACCAGGGTGGGAATTTAAAGCCCGGACAGGGCCCAATTTTTCGACTAAGTTCCCAACCGAACTCTGGGTTTGGCCAAGTTTCCATATTCGAATAGTAATCAAGTTTGCCAATAAAGACACCCAAATTTATCAAAAAATGTATTAAAATTTGCCCTTTTTGATTAAAAATTCTACTTCAGATTTGGAGAACATATCCCACACATTTAGACCGGGCCGTTCTCATCTTATAATGTTAGCATTAGGCATAATTCTAAGAAAACTTCTTTAAAGTGTTTTAAAACATTTGTACATATAAAATATATGATTGTTTTTTTCAGGATGAATTAGATATGTTTACTCGTCAGTTTGAAGAAAAGGAGAGAACATTTTAACATGAAATTGATACAACATACTTGATTCAATTGATACAATAAAACTATAATACAATAAAGATTAATGATGATGACTTGTTTTTTGTTAAACGAAAAGATTGAATCAAAGCTTGAGGGGTAGTCTGGCCGAGACTGTGGTGAAATGGGGGTGGGCGGAGCGAGAGGGTCTAAGAATGCATGTTCATAATGATATGAACATGGTTGAATGTTGATCCTAAAGAATCACGGGATAGGAAATGAGAGCGCCGTTGCACTAAACGCAAAGTATATACTTGCAACCTTCGTTTTTCTTGCAGTTGGTTGAAAATTTGAAATAAAATTGAAGTTTATAATGCGAAATGTAGCCTTATTATGTTTATAGTACTCAACAATTGCAAACACGATATTTAAATCCAACCCATTAATTAGGATCAACAAGTTAAAGTATTTTCATTGGTTTGCACAACGATGTCTACTAATCGACTTTATATAAGCGGAACAAAATACAACTATATCTTTTTTCTTAAAGTTGACGAACTATTGGAAATTTTGACTACGATTATAAAATCCTTAGTCTAGTAAGGCCTAAAATGTCAAAGACAAAATGTGTGATCAGATAAGAACCTGTAAACGGCCCAAGTATATAGAGCAGCATATCAATATCAAATATTGAAAAGAGAACGTCTAGAATTAGTAGTGAATACTCTTATACATAATAATTTTCTTATAGATTCCGTGGACGGGAACAGGCAGTCTATACTGGAGTTGCTATTGCGTATGCAGATGGCTCGCAGGACATCTTCTTCGAGAGAACTGCTGTTCAATTTGGAGAGTATTCCGATGAAGCAGTGGAGAAATATGTTGCCACTGGGGAACCTCTGTAAGTTTTTTAAAGAACATTTACAAAAAATAATCAGTAACCTGTCAAAATATAGAAATAGTATAACTACCAGGTTATTTAAAGACGAAAAACAAATGAAAGCAAAACTAGATAGGTGTGGACAGAGGTGATTATCCGGCCGGGCAGGCCGGGCCGGATTACATGTTAATCCGACAAACCGGCCCGGCCCGGCCCGGCCTGACCTCCAACATTTCAGGCCGGGCAGGGCGGGCCGGATAACCAGCTCTGGGTGTGGATAAAACTATGGTTTGAGCTACTAGGGAAACCGAATACAAATGTATTTTCATTCTAAAAGTAAACTCTGGAAGATCAGTTATGATATGAACAGGTCTTCTATTAATTTTAAACAACTCCCTAACTAGTATCACACCTACCGAAGTTTTGCGATAAAATATAACAAAAGTTAAAAATAATTGTAAACTGCCTATATTATTTTTTATAAAAAAATATTATAAAGACCTGTAAAGAAATGATCTAAACCTAACAATACTTTCTACCTAGGACTATAGTGAACCGAGGTAATCAAACATAGCTCGCTAAGTATTGTTAGAAAGCAATCTTTCCTTAACCTCTGCTACTAAACGCAATCAGCTAACACTATATATTCCACACTAGTTCATCCCATAATCCCGGTCCCCAAACATTATGCATACCAGTGCTTTTTGGGAAACGCTTCCAATTACTAATAAGTTTTTGAAAGTGGAATTACTATACAGCCAGATTCGTTCCTTGACCTAAACGTAGCATAAGCTATGCTTATCTTTAGTACGGTCGCATTTCCATGTTTTCAAATTAGCTATTTTTCTAGTGTTTTCACAGTGGAGTTGTCCGGCCCCGCACGCTAATCGGCCCCACCCCTCTGACGAGCACAGGCCAGGCACGGTGAGCCCGATTTTCATCAAAGCAAGGGGAGGGGGGCACCTTCAATCGGGCCCAAGCGCACAACTGTCTCTCAAACTGGAGATATAGGCCGTTAAACTCATATTTATGTTTTCAATTTAAGTAATAAAGCCGGTTCTTATGGTATCGGAGGCAAGGGTGCCGTGTTCGTAGCTGGCATTAAAGGCTGCTTCAGCAATGTCGTCGGCCTTCCAATCTACAGAGTTCACGGTAAATTGGCTCAGAAGGGTATCATCTAACTGTTCCGCCAGTAAACAGCTAGTAAGCTGCCAGTAAAGACCGGTTAACTGCCATTAGCCCTTTCATTTATCCATTTTATTGATTTTATAGCATTTACTATGAGAAACGTTGTCATTGTTGTGTTTCATGGTAGTAATAAAGTTGTTATTGTTGATTGCTTTTGCATGATTGCAAATATATAAACAAATATAAAATATAAATAGGATATGTTAACGAATCTAGAAAAACTATGTCAAACTCTAGAAATGGTATAGGCGTTTCAAAGAGCTATTTTGGAAGCTTAAGCGCAGTGCGCTCTACTCAGAATTAGTTTTCTATCAAGTTTGAACTATTGATTAGTCTATTTGGGGGAAAACAGAACTATTTCGCTCTCGAAATTTTACAATATCAGTCAAAATAGTTTTGTTTTCGACATTTCTGATTTCTGGAAGTCCTTATAAGGAAATAGACTGTCATATATCAAAAATAGACTGTCAGAGCGGTGTGATATAAACAGCGGTGTTATAAATTCAACAAATTGGCAACTTTGAGTTGAAATCCCTGTAAAATGCACACCCGCTGCTATTATATGCCGCAGGGGGAAATCCCAACTGGAGAACATGCCAACTGGAGAACATTCTAAAAGTCAACTGGAGAACAATTTCACCCAACTGGAGAACAAG
>JAQGAV010003286.1:0-12821 GCA_034691345.1 Phasmarhabditis papillosa | reverse complement strand
TCAATGGGATGTTATGCTAATAATGTGTTTGTGTATTCCATTACTTATTGGAAGTAGAATCCTCTTCAGCAAGGTATGTTCATTTATCGTCTGTTTAAGAATAATATTAAACAATTATCTTAGTAGTAATTTATAAAACTTAATAGTTAATCACAGTCATGACAAAATAAACTATCAGAACTATACTGATGGCAACCCCATATGTAAACCACTGGGTTTGGTACTCGATAAAATAGATAGTGTTCTCAATGATCAGAAATGAAAAGTTACAAATTACTTTTAGTGGTTCACTGAAACTCTTGACCAAGAAGGTAAGCTTCGAACGAAGATTACAAATCTTGTCTCTGAAACATTTAACAACGTCAGAATAGTAGTTGCATTTGCCGCATAGAAACAGACTATTGTCATTTCAACGAACAAATTAAGCAGTTTGACTATCGTCAAAATGTTCCTGGATGTGATGTTCCCCAAGATCCTGAATGTGAGGTTTCATATATGTCGCAGTAATAAAAACTATTTTAATGGATTCTGGCTGTCGTGGGTTTGAACATGGTGCTCATATTGCTGATGAGCAAGATTGCACCATCGTTTACCGTTGCGTCTGGATCCGGAACTGTATTCAATCCATCCCTATCGGTGTGTGATTGTATCTCCAATGCACCTTCCTGTAAAAATAATAGTCCATTGATTAACTCATATTGTTAAAATTGCTGTGATATGTGTAAAAATTTCTATGATCTTGTTTTACCTTCATATTTTATCATTTTTTTGCCATTAATAAACACCATTCTTCAATGTTCAATGTTTCTGTGTTGCTGAAAAAAACGGTGAACAATATCCTGAATTTCTTGGTTTTTTTTACAAATTTCCTAAGTTCTGCATTGCATGTCGGACATTCTTAAGTACCTTAATTGTCTACAACAGATTTGTTAAACCGGACCGCCGCGGCCTAAGATTTGGAACCGAGGCCGGGCCACCGGTTTAACAGCTCTGCTAATCTAGGTAAAGCTTCTATTGAAACAATTATTTAAACTGATATTTATTATTTACATTTTTACAAACGAATGGTTAACTGGTTCAGTTTGCGTTCTTCATGAATGTATCGAGACTGGACAGATACTTCTTAGAATCGACTTGATCAACAACCTAAACTGATCATGTTCTTGCATGCATTACAGTTTACTGATGATATCTGAAGAAACGCTCTTAGTAGTTTGTGATACAAATGAAACGGGTTTTCGAATAATTTCCAGATAGTAAACCCTTGTGTATACCTAGCGGTTGTTGTATCAGACTCTTATATTGCCCTTTGTTACCTGTCCGGCAGTGTGCTTCTCTCTAAGATAGAGACAAATAGCAAGTGACTTCATCGTGTTCATCGCAGCAAAAGCATCCGCATCTGGAAAATGGATAGGTTAACCTAACGGAATAACCTAAACAGTAGCTTATTTGCAAAACTAGGCGAAACTAATAGCGAATATCCTTAATTCATAATATATGATTCCGTTAGTGCAAAGATTAATCCCTGAACCGGCTTTACGGTTTTATATTTATGAAAAATGAAGTTACAGTAAAGCAATAGTCAGCTACGATAGTTTTACTCGACTGGCATGCAACATAAAATTGAAAGTCTTGCCCCATGCATAATTATCGTAGCCGACTATCCGCCTTTACGGGTAATTTGAAATCGAATTGAAAGAAGTCCTATGGCAAGCAATATCCGCAAACAAAGATATGAGTCTAAATGGGGATAATCTTATCACCTTCGAGTGTCAAATAATTATATTTATATGAAGACTAAAGGTTTCGCAAAGCTAATTGCTTTATAACTATAAGTTATCCTGGAAGATGGCTTACCATCAACAGTAGCCACCAGTAGTTGTCCATTCTTCTTAGCTAAATCTGTATGCTTCAATCCGAAAGCTTCCATTTTGTCACTGCCGATGCCATCCAGGAAGATATCCACCTTTCTATAGAGAGTTATTTGTTGTTTGTTGAATTTGTTAAAACTTTAATTCGCAAACTTTTTAATAACATTACTTATAAACTGAAGTGTATAGTTAGTGGACATTGTGTAAGATTTTTTATAAATGAACAGCACCAAAACGGTATACCGGCAAACTGATACGACTCTCACTTTTTTCAAAACTTTTCCAGGGCCCGGCCCGCTGGAGGGTCTGTTAGTTATCAGAAGCCAATCGCTGGAGGGATAATCTGTTATCAGAAAACACCTCGTCTGGTTTTTGAAAAGCCAAATTGCTCAATGCTTTGAGAGGAGCCAGGTCTCTATATTAATATTACATGAAAGAGAATAGTTTTCTGATATTGCTAACATATAATACCTTAGTACATTCTCCAAATATGTTTTGTCGGCCTTTTCATTCTTCAGGTTCAGTTCTCTTATGTTTATAAGATGTGGTGCCTTTTCACCCTTGAATAACATTTGTATTTAGGAAAGAGAAATATTTATCATATGTCATGTCAGCATTATAACTATGTGTAATCCTAAGTAAACTAACCTTCACTGAGAAATGTTCAACCTGTGCCCCGTGATCCTGCAGGATCTTAGAAACAAGTACAGCACGGGCGTCGTTGTGCAGTACCGCTACCTATAAAAATCTCGTCAAATCGTTGGAAGCTGCCTGTTATTAATTCGGTCTGGCTGTTCTAGAGTAAGAGACATTTGAAAGAATCGATTAGGAGAAACTTGTGATTTCGTGGAAAGTAATTATGTTGGTGATGTTGGTTGACAATTTTAAAGATAGCTTACCTTGACTCCATCTAGTTGTTGATTACACAATTCCTTACGAAGGTGGACGTTCGAACCAATGTACAAATCACTAATTGCCTTAAGATATAATACAGCTTAATTATTTCCTGAATATAGGGTGACTATAGTTAGTAACATTTGAGAGCAGTATCAAAACAATATATACTTTAACATATCACTTTTGTTATTCTTTAAACTCACCCTTGAGGAAGCCATATTGTAGAGACTAGTTGCTTGCTTCAAAAACTTCATTTTGCAGTTCTGAAAAAGAAAATAGTATTTCAGCCTTAAAAAAATTAGTAGAAAGATCGTTTCGACATCTGAGTTGGTAGATCTGCACGGTAATATATTATGTAATACAAATGTAAATGTCAGAGTATATAAGTTTGAAAAGTTTGTAAGAGTATATATTTTTATGAAAGTGTAGCCAGTAAAATACAAGTTTATATTAAGTTAACAAAGCAAGATATTTATCGTCAAAGTGACAAATGCTCATTTACAACAACGTTGTGCGAACGACTGACGAGCTCATATAGGAAAGCAAACAGAAAAAATAGAAAAACAGCATAACCAAAGATCAAGCAGAAATTAGTTTTTTTAGTAATATACAAGCTTATTTTAAGAAAAAAAGTTGAAACCCTTTATAAATACTTTGTCATCTCCTTTCACAGCGTTCAACTAGGGGAAAAAGACAGTTTGCGACAACTATAGTTAGGAAAACCTATCGGTACAGAAAACTCCCGACTATTTTGATGTTTTAATAAACATTTTTTCAATAGTCTTGCGTAAAAAATTCGTTGTCTAATAGATCGTAAAGAAAAAAAGTTATTTCACTAGTAATAGTTGTTAAATATAGGAAACTCATTTATCAGAGGAAGATTTTGCTGAAGATGTTAGGTTCGGTCGTTTTTAACGAAATGTTGGCAACCCTGCTTATGTTAAAACATATTTTGATATCGCGCTTAAAAATGTTGAATTATCTTATTTATTTTCAACTTCATACACACAGGATGAATATGAAACAACGCTCACAGAATACCTTTCGCTGATATTACTAGAGTCAATCTCAAGATCGAGGTTTCCAGTGCGGTATGACGAGCGGGGCGCAGGGTTATATAAAATGAATGTAAAATGGGTCGACGTGGCCGGTTTTCTCCAAAAGTGTATTCATTTTTATAACACGGCGCTCCGCTCGTCATACCGCGCTGGAAACCTATGTCTTGAGATAGACTATATCTAGTTGTAAAAATAGATTAATCCGAGAGTTTATTAAAATTAAAAAGAACTATAATCGAAACATTAGAATAGTCGGGGGTTTTCGTACAAATAGGTTTCCGTAACTATGGTTGTCACAAATTATCTTTGTCGAAACTGTCCCCTTGTATTCAACTAGGTATACTGGGGCATGTTGTATGTCAAATGTGTAATTACAGGTTTGGCTATCTGTTTTCAATACGAAAACTTGTGTTCTCTAGGGAAGTTTTCTTCATAACTACCTCAGGAACGAAAATCAGTTTTTACCAAATTAGTCAAAAGTGCCTCGCGAAATATAAACGTCATTGTTTGTCCGGGTGTGATAATCTTCGAATGATATCAATACTTTTCTTCTATTACTCGTAGTAAAGTAGCAACTGCTAGTTAAATCATTATTATGTTGAAAAGTAGGATGTTTTCTAGAGAAAAAACACGAGTCTTACGAGAGCACTCCCCAAAAAAACACCCCTGGCTTAGAGTGGAGGAATGCACGAAAAACACATAGCGACATTAGTTTTTTAGCAGTAACACAAGCTTATTTTAGGGAAAAGATATTAAATTAAGCTACTAAAGGTAAGGTTTTGTCACTAACATTTGTTTAATGGGGACAAGTAAGTTAGTACTGTAGATATCCTACAATTTCGGATATAGGAAACAGGTGAACAAAAACAACCCTTATTTGTTTAAGTAAACTTATTAAAAGGTTCTAGAAAGGTATTCCGCTATTTGTTTAAGTAGTTTAGTTACGGGACACTATAACATATAACATTGTTGATATATATCCAAACATTTCCGTAACATCGATATTACTTTTTCTTTATGCCAGGATTTTCTCGCCCTAAAGCCGAAAACTAATCAGTTGAAGTAAATAATTAAACAAAGTGGAAAGCGAACATTAGTAAGAGATGCATTTGTTTATCTAGTTTTTTGTTTATCTATTAATGATTTTCAATGTTGTTTATAAAAAAGAATTCACAGAATTCTTTTTTATAAACTTTTTTATAAACAACATTGAAAATCATTAATACGTAAAGATTATTGCAATCTTTATTGTTAATCTCAAAAAATAGCACAAAAAACCGGCCGGGTCGACCTTTTTCTAGCCCTGCAGTTTGTTAACGACATAGAGTCATTTTAAAAGTTAGAAGATTTTTATGAACGTCCGACGAAGTTTATAAGACACGCATCTGCACGGAAACTTGTAAAATACAGAATGAATTAAAGAATTTACTGTTTACATACAAAATAAAACTAAAAATGTTCGCACTAGCATTAAACAGTATAATCTGGCAGGTTTTCCGAGCTCCAGAAGTGATTTTATACAATTTTATAAATTATTTGCTTTTAGAGAAAACGTGCTGATCATCATCAAATAACAATTTATTTATCTTGAAATAGTATTATTTAACACCGCTGTTATCATAGGGAAGATGGGGGCGACTGCTGGTTGCAAAATATTTGTTATTTACGGGTTTTGGTTGAAAGTTAACCTGAAAATGACAGAAACGCGGAAAGTTAGGGAAAATTAATAGAGCGAAATATTTGAACTTTGTCCTATCTAAATAAATCAACCGCACTTCGAATATTGAAATGTTTTTGAACTGTTAACGGGGGGAAATGAGAATTAACTCTTCTGTTTCAACTGCAGAAAATGACAAAAACAATAGAAAAGCGATGATTTAGCTTTAATAAATGAAATTTCAAACATATTTGGCAGTGCTATCTTCTGAAGTAGCAATGCGTTTAGACACGGTCCCCCAAGACGGTCAAACGATATAAAGGACTGCTTCTCTAACACGGTTCAGCAAATTGCTACAAAAATCTCATCCGTCCATCTTTTATCAATGGTGCGCTTCAGAAGCCGTAACTTCAGCAAAATTTCAATTCATTTAGTCTGTTTGTTGCACGAATCCTGACTTCTTTATTCGTAGTTATATCTGAGTGATTTTACTATTACTAGATTGAGAATAATTTAGACTATGCGCGCGAGTTTTTCAAGCAATTTTATTCATTGGTTTACTAGTTCCTTTTCGCGTAAACGGAAAGCTCTAAAAAACTTAGCGCGCATAGATGTTTTAAAAGAAATAAAGAATATAAAAATCGGTTAACAAATACGTTCAGGAATCATGCAACAGAGAACGGAACTTTCAACTTCGGTGAGTCGTGTAGACGAAAAACTTCTTTTAGATACTAGTAGTAATGCAGAAAGAGCATACTTAATTTCTTAAAAAGAAATACTAACTCTTATGAAAAATATCTCTCTACTTTGTAGAATGTACTCCTTTTATATTGTTTAGAGCGTGAGAAAGAACAATTTCATTTGCAAGGGGCTGGGTTTATGTGCTATGGTGATCCCCAAACGACTTAAACTAATTAGTTTTCTTCAGTTTCCAGAAACAATTAAGATATTGGGAGTTATCTATCAGAATCTCAGTTGATTGAATAATGAGTCGGTAATTCAAAGACGATAAGTTGGCTATTCCAAGGGAAAAATAGTGAACTTATCCTTTGCTTGACTTGATTTGGAGATCAGCAAACTTTGTAAATGAGTAATGACGGATTCTAAGATTTGCGAAATATTTCCCTGAATATACAGTTGGAGGTGGCTATAAGAACGGCTATGATCAAAGCTGTGATGATAGAGATGCGGATCCAGCATCAGATCCGGCTCTTTTACGACGGCTCGGAGAGTTACGAAACGGACAGTTACGTTTCGGGGTAGTCCCGACTAGTCCCTAGTAAGAAATGTTAACTTCAGATGAACATTGTCAAAACGCAACTATGATTTGCTATAACAAAATCATAAGGTCGTATTGAAGTATCTATTCTATGTACAATATAAATAGACAACCGAAAATTAACTCAACGGCTTCCCAGAGTAGACGCAAAACCAATTTATCTTATTGATTTTTTACACAAACTCTAATAAAGTTCTCAAACAATACAGAGCGCATATTTTATAATCACGGATTGCAAACTCACAACCACAGAGAAGTGTACTTTTAAAAGTAGCGATCAAACAATTTCAAAAATATGTAAACAGCACGGCAACCGAACATCTGGAAGAACATACTAGGATATACTAGTCTACGTGAGCGGGTGAGCCACAAAACTACATATAAATAGAGGATAATACCACCGCTCACTCCTCCTATTAGGGCTACCAGATTGCAGATAAATAAAATAATTACCAACAAGAACTCACTTGCACATATACACAACATCAACCAAAACAATCTGGAAAATCTACAAAATAACTCGCTCCCATGCATATTCATAATTGTAAAAATACTAACTATCCAAGGTGATGATCAAAAATAAGAACAATGCACATATAAAAATATTTTATTTATACAAACATTGATAAAACAAAATGTACAAAAAAGCAGTACAAATAAATACATTACAACATAAATAAAATCAAGCATATTTACAGCAAAAATGTTAAGGAAATTGGCGTCACAGTAGGCTTCCTTCAGATGAGTTGAGATCCGAAGCTCTACAATATGACAAAATATTTACAGCGAGAAAATAACCAACTTACTGATAGTAGCATTGGCGATCATATGATTCCTGGCAGAAAATATCCCATGGAGACAACACATTTCCATCAGCCGATAGCCTTGCACGGTCGAAATCTAAATAAATATATGCAAATATTATAACAAATGCGCTGTCTAATTTACCTTCCTTGATTTCCTGATTGAAGAACTTTCTCCAGTTGACCACCGAGTTTAGCAACACCGGTGCCATCTTCGGGTTCCTTCTCAGGTCGGCCAAACGGAATCTGGTCGAATCATGAGGTTGCACCGCATCGATTATCTACAGAGAAACGATATTGCCGTATCGCGGGAATAGAAACTTACTTGGCATAATTTATCCTCGAAATCAAGATATTCGATTCCCTCCTCGGCCATTTTGCATTGGATGAATCTGTGAAGGTGTTCTATCCTGTGGATGGTGAGATGTGCCATCCCATCTCGATTAATCACACGCATCCAGTAAGCATGGCTGAACAAAATGTTAACAAGATAACATGCAAAAAAGTGAACCTCATGGGATGAGTCTTGTCTTCTTCGGATAGCAAAAAATTCGTGAATTCCCGAAGACCGATGTATTCTCTTGTAAGACCGCAGACTTCGGCAGAGAATATTCCATCGACAATTTCAGAAGGAATCGCTAAACAATATTACTTGCATTATTGGAAACAACCAGCGAGCAACCTCCACCATCGTACTTCTCCATATCGGACCGATCAATGCGCATATCACGATCACTGTCAGCATAGAAGAAAGCAGAACACGCGGTGAAGAAATGCATATATCTGCAATTATGTTTAGACAGAAAACAACAATAATATAATTACCCAAAATAGTTGGTGCTGATATTGATGTCATCGATCAATTCCAACCGAGAGAGCTGATCGATTAAGTTGCTCCGGCGTATGTCCTCGCAAGTCAGAATTTCCGAGAAGGCTTTGCCGAGGAACCAAAAGATGACTGTGACGATCTACAACACAAAATTGACACCTTGCTAGATAATGAACGCCTTACAACTTCACAGTACTGGCTGTGCAACTGAACTGCACTGCGTAGAAAATCCATTCCCGGATGAGTGAGGACGATATCCATCAGAATAGGTTCGAACTCTTCTCTTCTAACATGATCTGTTCTCCCCTGACTCACAATGTAGACAAATCTGAAAAAGAATATCAATTTCCTTTGAATGGTCTGTATTTACCTGGCACTGGAGTCATTCGCGACTTTTGTCATATCCATCCAGAATGAGACAAAATCTTCTGCGGTAGCAGCGCGTTCCTAAATAATCGGCAATGCACAAGAATCAACAAATGGAAAGAACCTCTCCGCGAGTCATCAAGTTGAACACGGGGACTTTGAGGTACACTGGAATGTTCAACACACGACAGATATCCGACATGTCTTCCAGGTGGCACTGAAGAGCAACATATAAATATGAAAACCCAATACTTAAAATTGCCGAAAAGCAAAGGCATCAGACAACTGTCTTTTCAGGGATTGATTAAAAAGTAGTTGTTTTCTTTGGAAAGCAGATCCTCTTGCAACAAGTGATTAATGATGATGCAAGCTAACGAACCTTTCCGAGTGCATTTTGTCCGAACATTGCGAGCGCCAGATTCAATAGGGTGTGGTTTTCTCCATGGTCCACTGGTGGTCCTTGTGGAAAGTGGAAGCTGCGATACAATCAATTAGAAACGATTGTCTCCATATAAAATTACCGAGGAATTTCCGGTTTCCGCTGACATTGTGGTGTTTCGCAGGAACTGGGACAGCGGCTTAAGGATTCATCGATGAAGCTGTAAAGTAATTGTACTTGCGAACAACATAAACGATACCTGTTGACCTGGTTCCTAATGTCGTAAATTGAGCCATTAATAGGACTCAATTCTCCAGCAGCGACCACTGACGATGTCGAACAATTGCTCGACGATCCACCAGACGACGAAATCGGAGACTAAACAGGCAAAATAAAAATTAGCATGAGAAGCTTATTAACCAAGATGATTTTCTTGTAGTCCCGTCCTATTGGTGAGGAGCTGAAAACAGAACTATACTGAATGACAAGTGCAATATTTAAAACATACATATTATCATTCAGCTGGAGCTGTTCAAATTGCTCAGCGAGCATAGTAACAGAAAAAGCTCTCTTCGTCGTGCTTGTTGGCGTCTTATGTAGCGGGTCTCCGACGGCAAATCCTGGCAACGGATTTGAGAACTTCATTCTTATAGGGCTGCTCGTGGCCAACGGAGCACCAAACTCTTCCATTATGGTATCTAGCCGACACTAAAGAAGAATTGGTTAAATGAACGAGAAAGATACACATACCCTTTGGTAGATAGTGAGTGGCACAGCCCGTGGAGAACAGACTGGTACAGAAGGCATATTACCTAGAAAAATGGATAAAAGGTGATATAACATAGAAGCGAAAGTAAATCATTACAATATGCTAAATATATATAAACAAAAGGAACAAAAATGAAGAAAATACAGAATAGGGTGAAAATGTGAATACACATATATATATATACTGATAGACTGAAAGAATGAATCCATATATGGCCTGAAAGAATGATATTTTAACTTGCAAGTCCTTCTAGAAAACCCGGGAAATGCTATTTGAATTTGGCGCCATAAATTTGATTATGCCTGGCTACGAGAACGTCAAGACGTGTAAGTAAGCTTTATCTTCCGATCCATGATCTACGTTCTTTTTGCTCATTTTTCTTATAGAAGTCTTAAATAGCCGGTAATGACGATCTCGGCACGCTGTGTAACACCTAAAACAAATAATTTGAAATAACTTGGCTGCATAGATATGGCCTTTCAGAAGAAGTATCAAAGAATCCAGATTTCGTCATGCGAATTATTGTTCATTTCAAACATATTTTGCTATTTTTTCAACCCTCATAGAGGACATGTATTTTTCAAATAGTTTGAAACTGTTTCCGGCAAATATCTCAAATCTGCTTTAGAGATTGATTTATTAATATATGACGACTTATATTTGAGCATAGAAAAAATGCGGGAAGCCATTCAACTCTATGAGTTTATGTACAGTAAAATATTATGTATTGTGTTGTACATAGTAAAATATAAAATATATAGCTGATAATGCTATTATCGAAATACAATCAAAATCGAAAATTTCAGCCGCTTCCTATAAATTATTGCTTCTTTGTGATATGATGAAGACGGCACAGTTCTGTCAATAAGTAACTATTATAGTGAAGTTCAAATAAATTCTATATTTGTTTGCATTTGACCAAAATTGGTTTCAAGAAGTTCCCCTTTCCTAACTTTTTCATTCTTATTTGATTCTATTATTTCTATGTGCTATTTAAAATATAAATAGGATTTAGTCTATTAATTTTCCGATTAAGTTAATATCAACTAACACGAATAATATGTATTTTTTGTTGTATTAAAAAAAAAACATGCAATTGCCAATTGGATATTACACAAAATACCGGTGAAGAGTGCATCATTATTTATGTATTTGGCTAAATAGCTAAATAGCTAAAGTGACACAGTTTGTATAGTAAACGCATTAAATGCTACGGTGAGCTATACCAACATTGTCAAAGAAGGACAAAATGTTCGTTGTAAGACCGTAGTTAGAATAATAATGTTAATATTAACATTGATAATACTGTTTATATTTTACAATCTTTAATAATACATGTATTATGTGCTTGTGTGGGATGTTTTATGATTATGTCTACTATCTCAACTGATTCAATACAACCGGGCAGTCGAAGAAATCCATTCCGAAGGAATAACGCCTGGTAATGGGTAAATAAGTAGGGGGATGTGCTTTTTTATTTGTATTTTGTAAGTTTATATAAGGGGTTTTAATTAGAAAACTTGTAAATTGCCTTAAAACGTTGTTCTAGAAAACATATGTTCGTTTAATATTGGATTAAAAGTAAATTTTAACAATATTGTTTTACATCTTTTACTTAATATTTTTGAAAGTTCTTACTCTTCAGTTTGTAAAATTCTTTATCATATCGCTGTATATAATCTTGCTTACCAATGTAAAATGATGAGTATACATTAAGCTGTTCTGATTCTTCTGGACCCAAAGTTGAAATGGGAGATTCACCGTTAACAGAAATGGTTACATGACGCTTTTCTCTGTCAAGAAATTATCTCTTATTTAGATTCTATAACTAACAACATACTGAAATATTCTAATATATTAGTCAAATACTACTCGTTTATAGATATTGTCATTTGTAATCCACATGCACAATCAGCTGTGATCAGCTGGGAACATATGCCCCAAACAGAGCTGTGAAAAACATCTTTAGGTATGAGGCAGTAAAGGCGGTACCAGGCAACTGGTACCGAGCAACAGGATAAAAAAATAACCAGCGGATGAAAACGGCAGTTAGATAGTTTTAGTTAGCAGTTAGTTAGCTATTTAGCTAGATGCCAGTTATAAAGCAGTCAGAATCAAGTAGCTCTTATATTAATAAACCTTAATACCCTCTTGTATTGTTATAGATATCTTAAATAGGAGTTATTTCACAGTTAGGGAACATGGTCTTAGTTTTTATAGTCTGAGGTTAAGCCTGACTCTCGGTCAGGTTAACCAAGTAGATCGATTCACCTTGTCTTTAACAACGCGGCTACATCTACAACTTAAGCTAGCGAATCGTACGTTACTTTTTGTAGAGAGCAATAATAGAGTTTTTCCTTGTAAAATTGATTGAATTTTTAACACTACGCCTACTGATAAATTACATGCGTATACTTCGTAAGTGCAACTTTGTAAGGCGAGAAAACGCAACGAACTCGCACGATGTTCGCAAACAAGTCTCAGACAAATTCCGAATTCTTTACAATCCATTGTTACTCTCAGCTTTAGTATACAAACGATTTGAAAGAATCCTCGGAACATTTTAGGCCCGTATTTAGATACCCCCCAAAAAGTTTTTAAGCGAAAGAACTAAAGCCGAACGTAGCATGACATAAACTGTATATATTCACCATCCTATTATGTTTTTAAAGATTCTTGTCCTCAATTGTTAATAAACTTATTCCGTGACTATTTATATTATTCGTGGGTTTGGAAAGTTAGTTTTTCTAAAAATATATCACTAGGGCCGAAAAATATGGAGAATTCATCATTAGGGCCGATTTATTTTTTTGGCCCTAGTGATATGGACCCTTTCGAGATAATATACAATTTATCAAGAATAAACCCCGTAGATTAATAATAATAGAATAATAGACTCAATGGTTCTTTTAT